>CM076584.1:1211025331-1211192895 GCA_034641835.2 Pinus albicaulis
GAAAGAATGAAGAGGTCGAAGCATTGCTTTGTGCCATTTCTATTATCCAACCAGATTGGATAACTGAAGCAAGAGATGAATGGAAGAAGGACAAAGATGTATGGATACTCATTCAAAAGTTGCAGCAAGATCCTAGTACATCTGATACATTTAGTTGGAAAAATGATTCCTTATGGTACAAAAATCGCTTATATCTTTGTAAGAATTCCCAACTAAAACAAAAGATTCTTCTGGAATTGCACACTTCTCCTTTAGGAGGACACTCAGGGTTTTTAAAAACTTACCACAGGGTGAAGAAAGAATTTTTTTGGGATGGCCTTAAATCTGATATTCGAAAGTTTGTGGCGGAATGTTTGGTTTGCCAGCAGAATAAAGTGGAAACAATTAAGACCCTAGGACTTCTACAACCTTTATCCATTCCAAGTCAACGTTGGGAGGAGATTTCAATGGATTTTATCCCAGGTTTACCTAAGTCCGAAGGAAAGAGTGTCATCATGGTGGTAGTTGATAGACTTACCAAGTATGCACACTTTTGTGCATTATCTCATCCATTTAAAGCAAGTACAGTTGCTACTACATTTATGGACGGAATTCAAAAGCTACATGGAAGCCCAAGGGTTATTGTGAGCGACAGAGATCCCATTTTTACTGGAAATTTTTGGACGAAGTTGTTTTCTTGTTTGGGTACTCAATTAGCTCATAGCTCATCTTATCATCCTCAATCTGATGGTCAAACTGAGATAGTAAATAAATGTTTGGAAGGATATCTTCGTTGTTTTGTATCTGATAAACAAACACAATGGGTCAAGTGGTTACCTCTTGCTGAATGGAGGTATAACACTTCCTTCACTGCAGCAAAAATGACCCCATTTATGGCACTTTATGGATATCATCCACCATCCATCACATCATCTTTAAGGGAAAATTCGAAGGTTCAAGCAGTGGAAGATCACATCGAGCATCGGCAAGAAGTTCTCCAACTCTTAAAGGATAACCTGAATTTGGCACAAAATCGAATGAAACAACAGGCAGATCAACATCGTAGCGAGAGAAGTTTTGATGTAGGAGATTGGGTATTTTTACGGCTACAACCATACAAACAAATGTCCCTCAAGCGAGCAAAGAAGGATAATAAATTATCGCCAAAGTACTATGGTCCTTACAAGGTGTTGCAAAAGATTGGTACTATGGCATACAAATTGGAGCTTCCTGCTTCTTCTCGAGTACATCCAGTTTTCCATGTTTCATGCTTAAAGAAGGTTATAGGTGAAAATCTTCCAGTTCAAACAATATTGCCAGAACTTGATGAGGAAGGAAAAATCATATTGGAACCTGAAGCGGTCACGGAAACAAGAACTCGACAGCTACGGAATCGATCAATTTAAAAGTATCTCATCAAGTGGAAGAACTTACCCACTGAAGATTCTACATGGGAGGATGAGAATTTTATACAGAAGTACCCAGAGCTACTCAAGCGTTGAGGACAACACTTTTTTGAAGGAGAGGGACATGTTAGGTCCCTATATTACTAGTATAGTCCCTTATTGTTGTTAGTGTAACCCCCTTATTGTTATTATTGTACCCTTGTAACCCCCATTTTGTTATTATTGTGCCCTTAAATTATTATTGTTAGGTCGGCTAGGATTACATTGTGGCCCACTAGGATTACATTATGGCCCCATGGACTCATATATATAGAAAGGAGGTTTTGTGAATTGTATCATCCAAGAATTGTTCATTTATGTAATGTATTGGAGGTTGCCCCCTCGAAGTGGCTCATTTCTAAGGCATTGATATCTCTTTTCTTCTCTTTTTGGAGCTGGTTACACAACACAATGACTAGAACTTAACTTCCTTTTCCTTCTCTAGTAACTCTAGTCTTTTGTTTGATGTTTCAATCATTCCCATTAATTCCTTAAACAATTTTTTCATTGACTTCTTCCAACAATCCAATCATTTCTCAGTAAAAAAATCCTCAAAGATAGCCATACTCATCTTGTAGAACTGTAGTGAAAAGCACAAGGAAGTTGAAATAGATGTGAAATCCCAGGGAAGCCCCTACACATATAACAACAACTCATGAAACCTAAGGAGGTGATGCACGAGGGAAGAAATAAATTATGAATCTACTTGGATCCTAGTTTCTAAAAAGACGATAAAATTAACCTTGGAATTAATTTATTGGGCTAAGATGTAGGAAAGCCATAAATCGTAACCTTTAGGATATTAAATGCGGTGGGGTAGTATGTGCCCACCGTTAGATTTAAACTAATTTAAATCTAATGGTGGGTATATACTGCTCCACCGAATTTAATATCCTATATCTTAAAATATATTGGTGGCCTAAGATGTATAGCTTCACATTTAAGGCCAAAGAACTAGGAATTGTGACCATATCGTCTACAAGATATTCCAACTAACGTCCCATTTATAATAAATAAAATTCCCTCACCAACTATCCTTTTGGTGTAGACTTTAAATCAAGGAACAAGACGTGTTATACACCCAAACTCCACATGTTGTAGCCTAAATACAACCTGCGCGATGTGTGAGGATCTCGGGGATGGGCTTACCACTTATGATGAAGCTTTCAAATTAATTACATCACCCACATTTCAAGGAGTGACCATTTTTTCCAATTGATTCGAATAATAATAGATAACTCAAGGAAGCAGAGAGATAAAATATAGATTTGGTTTATTTCCAATGTTCCTTGCCTTATTTCTACCCCTTTATTGGAAATTTATCCACATATGTTTTTATATTAATATATATGTGGTAAAGAGAAATCTCCTAGAATTTTTTTCAGCTGCAAAGAAATCTTGTTCACAATTGTGCAATTGTGAGGACCTCTCTCAAAATTTAATTTGAAGACTTGCCTCATGAAAATCATTGAGTCCCCTAATATCTTCATTATCTTTAATCCTTTGTTGATGCCAAGATCCAATCCTTTCCAAAGAGCCAAAAATTCAGCCTAGTTATTAATTGAATTACACAATCCCCAAGCATAACTAATCTTTGATTGTTCCTTGGGGAAAAATATCACACCTCCAACTCTATCCACCACAATAAATAAATAAGAGTATATATATATATACCTATTTTAATTTTTAATTGTGTTATATCGGTAGAATTTAGAATTAATTAATTTTTTTATCTTTTATTTTTAGCAACTAATAATTTATTTCAAGTTTCTTTTGAGTTAAAAGTTTAATAAAAATTTTCAGTTAGTATTTAATCTAAATTATATTTATTTTATAGTTAAGGTTTAAATTATAAAAAAAAAAATAATAAAAGAAAAAAAAAACATCTAATAAACCTCCCCCCACCCCCGACCCCCAAAAAAAAAACCAAAAAAAAGGGAAGTTCGTTTTTTCTTAATTCATTTTTCGGGTGCCTAAAGGTTTAATTCAATTTCATACCATTTAAATCAAATTAATTTCAATTAATATTGATAACACATCAAATTTTGGGCACATAAATGCAATATTCATAGTCATGTTAAAATGATTCTTGGGTCTTGAAATCTACATTTGAATAGAAATTTTGTAGTATGGACTCTCATTGTGTTTGATTCTTTTAATTTTAGTAATTGGTGGAATGCATTGTTAAGTAGTTAGTCTATTTGTCACTTCATCTCATCTTCTAAAGGGACATAAAACCTATGTTCAATTTTTATGGCAATTTGGGTACATGAATATGGCATTAATTTACTTATAAAAATTGGAAAAACTTAAACCAAATTTATATGAACTCTTATTAAAATATAATTTATCTTGCAATTGTGGTTAATACAATCTTTATTGATACCGAGATGAATTGAGATGCAATTACATTATGTTTTCTAGCATAAATGGCACTTATTTAAATTACATGTAACATGGTTTGAAAATAACTGAACAAACACGAGAATGCTTAACACAGTAAAAAAATTGGTGCGTAAGTTCATGTAATGTTTCCTAAATTGGAATAGATTATTTATAGTGATATGTTTATGAAATGTTTCAATTAATTTAATATTTTCACCTTTGAATGATTGGAAGTTATTTGGAGCATACATTTAAGATATTCATTTGCAAGTTTATTCAAGCAATTATACTTCTCAATAAAATGAATGGTGATAATGATATATGGTGAAGAACGTGATTACATGGTCTCAAACATACTTATGACCAAGAAATCCCCCTAGAGGTTTAGTCTAGAGATTCCTTTTGACATCTATAAATAACAAGAAGATATATTGTTAAGCAAGTAAACATATGACATGGGAATCATACACACATGAAAATTTCGTCTCTTCAGGAGGTTGCTAATTTAGCTAAAGGCTCACTTTGTTGGAGCTCCAGGTTACCACTGTTAGTACCCATTTGAGTAATATTGCATTAGACAGAAGGAAATCACTTCCATTTACCTTGACTGTATAAAAATCCCCCTATATCTCTTGAAACCAATTATTCACTAACCCAACTGTTATAGTGCACTAAAAACAAGATCTCGGAAGACTAATCTCTCACACTAGCCTTTTATAGGTATATATGAGGGATATAGAACTAATCATACACATTATATAAACCATTTCTTGCTCAATAATTCTTAATTTTAATTTTTTTTACTTGATTAAACATTTACTCTATATTTGTGGATTCTAAGTAAATGTTTATAAATGAATCTTGTTATCTTATTGGACTTGCATTTGATCAAATTATATGATTTATTTGTTGTGGATAATCATTAATATGCACTAATAATTGGTTAAAAAATCATTTCACCAAGTCATTCAAGAAATTAAACATATAATCCAAATCATACTCTCACTCACACCAAATGACAAACTTGGGATTAGATTTAAACGTAGGGAATATCCCCTTTAGGCTAGGAGATCACACCTAAACTTAGAATATAGGGGTAAGGCTATCGAGGTGATAGTGAGTGGATTTACTGATGGTTTCCTTAGGTTCTTCCTCTAGTGAGGTTGGGATTTTTTGTTGGGGAGAATCTATTTGATAAAAATTTTGGCACCATTGCTAAGGAAAAACCCCATTCCCTAGGTATTCGACATTAGATTCAATACTATTCAATGAGTAATATTTTAAGGTTTTATAAATTTAACTCACTTGGAAACTCCATTGTGGGAAAGAATCCATTTTCCTTATGGCTTGTTAGGAATTTCATGAAATATATAAAGTCATTGGTTTCAAAGGGATTCTATGGTATCCAAATGATTACACTCTTTAGATGAGCTCCTAAAATATAATGGTGACACTTTATTAGTTATTCCTCTTGTTGCATAATTTCTCATCTACACTTCAAACACAAATGTAACACATGAGGATGTGTCAATCAAACATTTTTCCTCCTCTTTGGGACGTCAACAAAGAGCGGGTCAATTTATGTGGAAGTCTAAAAAGTATCACCACCATGGATTATTTGAGCTACTCCTTAAACATTGAGCTCATCCAGTCCAAAAATATAAAGATACTTTCATTAGGTATTAAATAACCTTACAAAAATAAGAGTCTCACATCTCCATGGAAATTCAACCATGTGAGAGAATTTTAGATGAAGAAATTCCTTGTAGGCCCCCTGAATAACAAGGGTTTTCTTACAAACTTAATGAAGGTCAAGTCAATGAATAATATCACAGAGAATAAAATAAGGTTTGGAACTTAAATAATTTGAATGAAATTTACCATGATAACAACGGAGAGATACAAATACTGTTCCTTATTCTTCAAAGGAATCCTTCATTATGAATGATGGAAGAAATTACTCAAAATCTTGAAGAAAACATTTCCCTTTCAAAATTGGTAAGAAAACAATATTTTATTGATAATAAATAAGGGAATGTAGATAGAGGGTCCTCCCATGACATATCTAGAGAGAAAGAGTCATTACATAATGAAGAAAATCACCCACCTAGTGATGAGCCTATGGAGGAAGAATAAATAAATGAATAACTTTACATTAGGAATGAGAATTACTTGAAGATTGATTCTTTGATGAACATATTGATTATAACCAACCATACCTTATTGATGTAGATGAAATACCTTTTTATGATCCCAAACTCATGAATAAAAAATTGAAGAAAGATGCTTAGATGAATGGGATAAATTTTATCATCAATGAAAAATAGAGAATGATGCTTTACTCCATAAGTTTAAAAGGAACACATCACATGAGTTAGGGATTGAAATACGTAATGAGATATAATAAAACAATACCTTGTTAAAATAAATTAAGAAAAAGCCATCAATAAATACATCTCATGGAAAGGAGTCATTTGATAGATCTATTAAGTATCAATAATATGAAGAATAATCCCAACCATCTAATGGAAACTTACAAGAATATTACAACCTTGATGATGACCCATGAATAAAGTATAATGTCAAATCTCCATCAAGGATGAACTATATGAGCGAGATTTGACCAAATTGTTTTCCTTATCCACATGAAGAGGATACTATTTGTCAAAATTTTGACTCCAATGATTTATCCTCTGAGATTTTTGAAAGGATGAACTTTAAAGAATAAGTGGTGGAATATTTCTCATTCCATAAACTAGGTGATGAATTTGATAAGTTTCAATTTTTCCCCTTTTCACGTAGGAAGATATTATTGGGATGCGGTTTGTGTTTAATTTGAAGGTGATCCCATATATGATACCAAATTTTTAGAGTGAATATGTGATTAATACACTTGGAAATGTTGAGAAAATAGACATAAATACTTTTGGTCCAATTCTTTAATAATGTGAAGTAAGTCATACCTCTCTTTATAAAATGGTTAAGTGTGAAAACTTGATATGAAATTTGAGCATTTATTTCTTTGTGGAAAAACTATTTTGGCTCTTGAATGTCCTCATCATGTCATCCCATCCTTAACTCGTGAGAACAATCATCATCTTCCATCAAACTTTATTTTTATCTTTATTTTTTTGTTAGTTTAGAAAGTTGAATTGCAATAGTCTCTATTCAAAGTCTAGTTGGAGACTCCTTCACAATATTTGTTCCTTGGTAATTTTCTGCATGAAATAAATAAGTTGACTTATTCTTGTGATTATATTAGCCCTATTGATATTTGGATTGAAGAATTACGTCGAAAAACATATTATTTTTGGTATATTTTGGGCCTTATACTTCATGATCATACTTTTTCCTGGGCTCCAAAGTCAAAGATGACCGCATTTCCTGTTGATGTACACATCATATTTAATATATCCCTATTTTGGCTACTAACCAAACAAAAGGGAACATCACACATCATGGATGAAATTCTCAGGTGGTTACATTGGATCGTTGACTTCACGTAACAATTATATCTTTTAATTATCTTGTAGGAGTGGGAATGAATAAGCTCTTTGAACAGGTAGTTTAGTCTTACGTGTCGATTTATGCTCTAGTTTTCCTAGATTAATTTCATATTTAGATTAATTTTTAGCTTGTTTTTATTTTCAGTAATCGCTAAGGGTGTTACATTCACTTGTTTGCTTTCATATCGCCCTAGTTAGATGCTGCATAAATTTCAAGTTTGGTGGATCCATGGCCCAATGGATAAAACTTATAGTCTATGAAAGCAGGAGAATCTGGAGTTCTCATACACTCTCTTTCAAAAGCACATGTCCCCAAGTTAGATCCAAATGTTATACTTCAACAAACTTTCGTATAGACACACTAAATTAAGCTTATTTGATGTTTTATGGACTTTCTTGTATCCATTCATTAGCTACATTTATGTACTCATCAGTTATTCAGATACATTGGCATATAATTTCTCATGCCCTCAATATCGTATGTGCTAGATAATATCTCTTTTGCTTCAATTAGTAATTGGTATGGTTATCCATTTGTATGACTTCAATTACCCTGAAAATGATGCTAATGATTTAAATTTTTGGTTAGATGTTGGCATTACAGGGATGTTTTATCACTTCTAATTTCTTAATTTATTACATTGTTACTATTTATAACCATCTTGGGACATAATTAATTCTATATAGGTATGTCTTAGTTTAGACCACTAGGTACTTTTGGAAATTTAAGGTGGGTAGTGTGGTCATATCCTTTCCATACTTAAACTTTTCCATTAAATACTCTTCACTTTCCATCTCATCCATAAAAAATAAAGATTCCTCTAGCCTAAAGGTTTGTGAGGAAATCGTTGATGGTGATGGATCTACCAACATTCAGGGGATCTCCCCAATATGAAGTCCTAATTAGATCTCACATTTTTTGGTGTATGAGTCCCATCCAAAATATGGCCCCGATTGTCGATGCAGTGGGTTTTAATGTTGTGTCTTGGTTGCAATAATGCATAGAGTGATGTATGGTGACTCTAGTGAGAGAAAGTACAGGACCCTGTGGAAATTAAAGTGCAATTCATGAAGGTTCTAACACTCGAAGGGAAAATGAGGGATCCCCTTAGAATCATGTAATAGTACGCATCTTGAAAGGAAGACAACAGCATAAAGACATCATAAGATAATATGTGAAATAGTTAACAAGTTAATAGTGATGGAGTAATACAACAACACACATTCAAAAAGATTCATACCAATGAAAATGAAATAGTTCATAAGCATAAGCGTAGTTGAAATAACATGTATTGCAAATACAACAAGGATAGTCATACTATATTGACAACATGTGCATGAAAATGTGTCAGCCCTGAGCTTTTATTAAAGTGAAAGTTTCAATCATACATATACCATTGACGAATCAATAGCCCCAATAATGCCATGTGAAGTCAACATCACCTACTCCTCCAAAGAAATATACTCCCTCTACACTACAGAGAATCCAAGGCTCTCACAAATCTCCTAAGATCCTAATTCTAAGCCTAAGCCTAGCCAATATCTTGTCTCCCAAAAGCCCTTTAAACGAATTATGAGGATGTATTTATAACAAAGGGGGTGAATATTATTATTCCCCTTTATGACTCTTGTACTTCCATAATGACACTTTAACTTCTTTACAAATGAATTTTCAATTAAATTACATCATGACTCTTCACATTCCACACTTGACACTTGCAATTTCACTTAGAAATTATTTACAAAATAATATTATAATTACTCATACCCATATGAGAAAAAATTGGGTAGATCCCACTAGAAAGCCTAATAAGAAAAAACATTATCATGCTTGAGTTTGGGAAAAATCTAGCTCAACAAATTCCACTTGATGTGTCTCAATCTTGTAACGGTTCCAAACTATATATTTCGCAATTACTCCCTCAAAATTGTAAGATGGTGTCAGAATGGAAGCAGACTCTAGCCTCCATGGAATACAAGTAAACTAACTTGGAATCGATCTATAATTTTGTCTTCGAACTGTGTGATGGTGTCAGTCCTCTATTTCTTCTTTCCTCTGTTGCTAAACTCACTTTTATAATAATTGGATTTGCTTTCATCTTGAGGCTTCATTCTCCCCCTAGATTATATGCAACCTTCCTGTTTCCCTTGTTGTGTGTGGGGTTTCTCCCTTATGCTGGCGTTGATTCCAGATTAGCTTCCTTCGGTGAAGTCACCTGTGAAGTTCCTACCAAACTGATTAGCTCGTGGTACTTGGAGGATTTATAATAATTCTTCCATGGATCCTCCTCTAGCTAGTGAAATGTCTCACTTAGACACTGAAAATGAATTTTCGCACAGTGGTCTTTGAAAACACCATGAGGATTGTACAAATTGAATTCTCGAGTATCGAATGCAAATTTATCTATTCCCTTTCCTTTTTTATCCATGACTTTCAAGTTCTTGATCTCATACAATCCAATTTGCATAGGATGATTTGGCCAAGGTGTTTTCTTCTTCCTGTGAAAATTTTCTAAAAACCATATGGAGAGATGATATTCAAATTCTTACATGATAATATTATCAGTGGCGTACCTTGGAAAAATACATGGAGACTTTTGTTTTCCAAACACCCTAAGGAAGGTGTCCTCTGGTGACGTGAACTAATATACTATATTTGATATTGCTTACAATACCCCATGTGACATGCAAGGTGGTTCTTCCTCAAAGTTTAGCTTGTATAATGGAATGAGGAAGTGGTTAGTTAGCTTTTCCATTACTCCTTTGTGGCTACAATACAAGATCAACTTTTAATATATATACACGGTAGGGTCCCATGGTGTCCAAGTCCAATCCATGCCAAGGAATGCATTATGTGCATAGATTGCATCCAATAGATATGCATGCATGTAAAATATAGCTTTCCCACCCTTGGGAGGATTCAAGGTGTTAGCTACATGGATACTCAACTATCAAGCCAACAATTGTGACCAGTAGAATGAATTCCCTTCACTCACAACTAGGTTTAAGAAGGTTTTCCACCCATCACGAAAGGTCTTAGTGCTATGTTGGCAATATATTCTACAAGCTAATATAATCAAGAACTAATAGGCCCTCCTGAGAGACTTTGTATTGTAAGTGTCAGTGGGTGTTTGACGAAAAATTAATGGACCTTTCACCTAGCCTTTAACAATGTCCTTCATTCTCACATTTTTTTGGTGGCATAGAAGTATGAATCCATGAGTGATAATGACTCAAAAAATGGTACATGAGATGATAATATGTTGCCAAAAAATTAGCAAGATTATGTTCATAGGAATTTCTCAAATTCATATAATTTACATAAATATATTAAACAAACCATCTGATAACTTATGCACATGGGAAGGTTGGATATCTGCATGCAACCCTTTGTAGTCCCAACCATTGAACACTAACATATACCTGTCGGTCCTCTATATCTTCTTTGAAGCACCTTGCTGTAAAATATTCGTTCAATTTTTCCCATGTAAGATATGATTCATTTTCTAGAAATAGTTAACTGTCTGAATAAATTGGAAAGTTTTTTAGCATGCTCTCAACTGCATCCCTAGTACTGCACTTTGTGGTATCCTTTGAATTAGCTCTCGTGGCTTCCATGGTACCAGTTACTACTGGAGAGAAGTTCTCAACAATTGTAATACCTCTAGGAGGAAAAGGTACTCAAGGAAGTAATAAATTAGATTTTGCAAATTAACTTTCAAAGCAAGATCACGAAACAAACACATGCACTGATGAGGATAATTGTGAAATTTTTGGAGTCAAGGGAGGGAGATTGTTTGGAGGAATTGTACATTTCATAGTCTTAGCAGCCATTAATGCTGCCTAAGGCTTGAGACTATGAAATGCACGTTTTATCTTGGGAAGTGTAAGGGAGAGACTACACATTGTGCAGTCTCAGTGACCAAGGTCACAGACCTGATCCTTGGAACTATGTAATGCATAGTTGGGATAGCTTGTACTACACAATTTGCATCCTCATAGTCCAATCTCTCAACTTGAGCCTCAAACTTGTGCAATGCCTAGCTGGGAAAGGAAATGCATGGCCAAGTGACCTGCATATATGCCCAGTGAAGGTGTGGGAAACTAGAAAATCTAAGTGATGATGCAATTTAAATTTTATACATAAATAAGTATTGATATATCAGTGTGAATCAAGTGCAGAGCATCAACATACGGAAGGAAAAAAAATTCGAGGAGAGTCGTCGAAATGGTGATCACCAGTGTGAAAAAACAAAAAAACTGATGTGACACTTATGAAATGAAAATAAAAAACAAAACCAAAAATTCTACAAGCTAATATAAGTTAAAAGTATAGAAACCATACAAAGAAACTATCAAAACAACGCTCCCAAAATAAAAACAACAAAAAACAACGAAAAAAGTGGCAAAAGACAATAAAAGAAAAACTCACCCGGAAAAGTGATGCAAACTCCACTGAAGGTTCCTCGATCTCCTTGGGATTATTATAGCTCAAGTATTGAATGTACAAATTATATCTAGAGGCATCTACTATATAATGTTTGGTGGATTAGGGTTTATGATGCACATGCCTGAAATCAAGGAAAAAGTGAAACATGGTAGAAATTTCTAAAAATAGTAATGGTGCCACCTTCGGGAAACTCATAATGACTTTATATTTTCTAATGATGTTTTTTCTCTTTTTTTTTTCTTTTTTTTTTTTGGAAATTTCCATGCACACTGTTACAAGTCAATTTGGGCATCATCCCAAACATAGATAAGTATCCATTAGCATCTATCATACTCTAAATTAGTTGCTACATGCCCTAAAAAAGTCATTCCATTGGTGGTTTTCCTTCATGAAAGTTTCACTGCTTAGATGCTAGTTGAAGTGCCCCATTAAGCCATAAACGCACCCCTAATCTGCACTAACTTCTTTGCAAAGCATCTACTCCCATGCAAGGCTGTGCTGGAGAGGACCTAGGCCCACTTTAAGGTGTTTTGGTCAACTGGGAATGATTTTTTCATTGGATTCCAGGAATCTTCCCAACCACTAGTGGTTTCTATAATTTGTTCTAGATTTCACGTCATCTGATAGCTTCAAATATGGACATCAAGAAGCCATTGAACCTCTTATCCTCCTATTCCCATGAACAAAGAAAACTCTTCATCCATTTTTAGGAAACCCATTCAATAATTCATTTATGTTAAACTACCTTCATATACTTATAAATAGAGCACTGAGCATAGTGCACAAAGGGGCAAGAATTTTTATTAAGTAAAGTTATGTTGGTGAGATCATAGCTCTTGGAGTTTGCATGTAATATTATGCTACTATTGTGATGACGTCGAGTGTGATGAGGATGGTACTAAAGCTGGAGGGTTGACATCAAATCGATCAACTGGCTGTAACTTCTCATTCTACTTCATAATATTTTTTTTTTTCCTCTCCTAATGCATGCGTCAATGATTTTATATATGTATTTACAAATGTAATCGATTTAATTTGTTTAACTTGAATAGATCATATTTCCTTTATGTTGCTTTTTGTCTTATGTTTTCCATTGCAGGTACCAATCAAGCGAGTTCAATGTGATTGAGAGTGACGAAACGATGAAGGGAGGTGCAGAAAAGAAAATAGATTACAAGTAGGTTTTCTTCCCTTATCTATTCATTTTAAGGAAAAGGTTAGATATCTTTCTTTTTGTTGTTCTAAGTGCACCACTGCACTTAGGGAAAGCATACTTATCCATAGGCTTGATTTTCGTAAAAAAAATGGCAACCATACTGGGGATCGAAGGATCGTCCTTTGTGGTTTTATCCTTATACATCAACCTCTAGTAGACTTTACCTTCTTAGTTTCAGTCATTCAAATATGTTTTAGAAAAAGTAGTGTGTTTGATTGCTATTCTACAACTTTCCAATGGCACCAGTGCATTGTTCGTCTTGACATAGTGATCTGCATAACAGTGATGGCTTAGGGACAGTGCTCTGCAACACATTTTCTACCACTCAGGGGTGTGTTGTCCCTGTGACCAACCAAAATCTATCATATGTTGTCTTTTGCAATTCATTTCATTGTCTTGCTTGTCGAAGTTTTAAATGACTGATTATCTCCAGAGACTAGATTACCTCTCCTGTTCTTGCCTCACTTTGGATTTTTTTGATCAATGTTTTTTTTTTTCTTTTTCATTATCGAATAGTTCCAAACTTTATTTTACATCTGATCAATTCATTATTTTCAGAAAGAAGAATTGTCGTTTCAGTCTTCACTTCTCTTGAAAATTTTGAGTGGTTTTTTGTGCATCATAGTTTCTTTTTCGTTCATCTAAACTTAAAATAAATTGAAAAGAAAAACATGCATTTGCATATAGGTATTTTGAGTGCTGCATAGGAATAATTCAGGGAAATTTCATTTAGATGTGCTCCTTGTTGATTGCATGAATTCTGATTTCTCTATCCCTTGTAGCTAGTTTTTCATTGTCGAAAATAAAATAAAAAATAATGCTTATCATATTAATTGCATTCTAGGAAAGTTCAATACATCTCGCGGTGAACCTGAAAGACAAAATAATAAGCAAGATCAATGTAAAATTTATCTAAATTTATCTAAGGAAGCATTGTAACATTAACGATAACATCTAGAGCTATAGGCTAGAGACTTGTTCCATCATCGTTAAACATAGTAGCTGTCATTAATTGTCTACGATACATTCCGAGTGTGATACCTCATTCCACGTATGTAAGTATATTAGAGCTTATCCATGTACTTTCAAGTATAATGGGTGGTTTTCTAGTATGAAAAGCGTAAGGGGACGATCTCAATGTGCAGTTTCACATTGGGCAACACTAATATGGATTGGGCATCCATGTAACTTCGTGTATATTTGGGAGGACAACTTTAGGTTGCTTACCATCCATAGGTAACTGAGTCGGCCACCTTGTACCATGTGATACAACGAAGACAACATTCAGAGAGATTGCCTGCACGTACATAAGTCCTTTTTTTATTGGGGCGGTATATTGTAGTTCACAGTTGCTTGGTAAACCTTTTGCCTAGCATTACCCTCTTTTTTCTTATTTTTTTTGTATTTAAAATAAATCAATAATCGTGGAAGAAGATCAACCCTTTCCCCATCGTTCGCATAGGACAGCGAATAAGCCACCTTTGCCACCAGAAGCTACACCTAGTAGACAAAGGCGCACTCCTCTTACCAAGTCCAGTACCTCTGGTATTTCATCTAACTTAGTAGAATCATCCGATCCTTTAAGTACCGAGTCTCGAGTCGTTTTGGCTGATCCCGGTTTATCTGCTATTGTCGAGACGAAACCCTCACAGTTACCTGAGGACACTAAAATTCAATACAGTGAAATGGTAAATATAGACCCTAATCTTTTTTAACTAGAAGTTGATCTAGAACCCATTTTTCTTTTACCAAAACATCTTGATCCTGAATTTGAACAACAAGAAGTTGTTCCCGTGCAATTGTCTGATCCTCAGTCATCTGTAACCATTGAGTCTTCATCTTTACGATAGAGTTTACTGCCTGAAATTTATCTTGGGCCTGATGGTGAAGTACTTCCACCTGGTTTTATTTCCATTGAGGAAATACCACAAGAAGAAACATCGCCTTCGACTCCAACTCATTTTGGGTCAAGGCTTCATATTTATCAATCTTTTCCTCGTTTGACTTACTCTACTCCTGTTGATCCTTTTCACTCTCAAGTTCTCGTAGATTCGTTAGAGTATTTGATGGGTCATTTAACTAGGCAGATATAGCATCCTAGACTGTACCATCTATTACAACTGTGAAAACATCTATTGTTGCTTCATCTTCGATTTTTTCGACAACACCCGAGTCTCATCTTTATGGTGGTTTGTTCGTCCCATTGGGTTACTAGGCTTTAAATGGAACCTACTCTGGTGTCTCCTCTAGTCCATGGACTTTGCCCATGTCATCATCTAGAATTATATCTGGTTCATCTCTTACAAGTACTTAATGGCTTGATCCTTTATTGACATCATCAACTCAAGATCAGGCTGGTCCATCAAATTACCATCTATCTTATCCAATATTTGTTGGATACCCTTCATTTGAAAGTCAGTATGTGCAATATCCCTATAAGCCATATGATGGGGGGCCACAGATTTTGGGCCATATGGTAGTACACTATCATATTTAGGTCAATCTTGTGCTAGAATTCCTGTTTATCAATGGCAACCTACTTTGCTTGTTCAACCGTAAATTGTTGTATATCTATATCAACCAATTCAACATGTTTCATATGCGCCTACTATGCCTTTTATTTCTTCTATGGTTTTTTCTCAATCTAATCAAGCAGGTCATTCAATCCCTAACCCTCAATTTTTGGTTCTATCGACTCTGTCTTCCCAGTCTAGTTTTCAACAACCATCTATATCGGTAATTTCACAACCACCAACTATTTTACCTTTGTCACGACCTTTTACTAGTCTCATTTATTCACAACCTGGTATGAATTATCCTAGCGAGAAATATCTATATTATCAAATACCATGGTAGCCACAACAACCATTCCAATAGTATCAAGCTTATCCAGGTCCTGGTCAACAAGCCGACCCCTATCTGGGTTACCAGCAGCAGAATCCTTATTTTGGTGCACTACGGCCTACTACCCAGGAAATTCCATATTATCCTGGCTATGCTCAACCTGACTTAAAACAACAGTTTCCATTTGTTTCAACATTAGAATTACCTGATTTAAACTGGCTCACTAATTATCCCATTCATTATTTACCTTGGTGTCCGGTTATTCCTCATAAATTACCCTCGGACATTCCAAAATTCAATCGAAATTCTAGAGAAGACTCATCTATGCACGTAATGAATTATCATTTATGGTGTTCATATAATTACTTAAATGATGATTCTGTTAGATTGTGTTTTTTCCAGCGAGCGCTTACTCGTCCAGTTGCGAAGTGGTATATTGAATTACCACGAGATTCTTTTGATAAATTTACAACTTTAGCCACTACTTGTTTAACCCACTTCAAGTTACCCATCAGATATGAAATTGGAACGGAAATTTTGACCAACTCGAAATAGACCACTACTACTCATATATTAGATCATATACATGAGTGGCGTCGTCACTGTCAAATGGTTAAAACATTTGTTCCTAATCAAATTTTAGCTGAGTGGTTTATTAAGTCCTTCTTTCCATATATCACTGAGGATGTGGCCAAAGGCAATGTTGTCACTGAAGAGCAAGTAATTTCTCGGGCCAAATATCTAGATTTTATTTACACTCAGTCTGGCACGCTCTATGAAAATATTCCAAATGTATCGCGACCAAATTTTATTGTTCCTCATTCTCCATTTGTTAAGGACATTCATGACGAAAATGGTGTGATTGGTTCTGCTATCACTCCATCAGCAAGTCGACCATATTCTTCTACACTTGTTGTTCCAAATCAAACCCCTGTCGCATTTGATCCTACGTCTTCTTTTGAAATAAATTTCGTGTCATCCAACAAAGGAAAAATTGACAAAAAACTAGGAATTAAGAAGAAGGGGAAAGATAAGAAGAAGTCAAATTCACCCGCGCAGGAGAAATCATTTGATTCATCCAGTTATTTTTGGAAACCTCTCTACCCTTGCTTGATTTGTAATGAGGATAATTTTAAGTGAGATTGTCCTCACCGCACAGAAGTCTTGAAGCTTCTCAAGACTTCTTTCACATCTGTTGTGTCGAAAAATACTTTTCTAAACACGGAAACCCATATGGTTGATACAGATCCTACTTCAAGTTTGCAAGTGCTTATGATATCCACCACTAAGCCTAAAAATGATGTCTTGGTGTCTACTCGAAGCAAAAATTACAATATTCCGTTGTATTCATTATATGGTCAGGCTAAAATTCAACCTACCACTTTGACTTCGACTTCATCTAACTTGGCTCTACCGCCTATCATTCCATAGTTAACAATAAAGCCACCGAAATGAGTAGTTTATAAATCGACATTCAAACCTCGAACTCATGCAACTCAAAATTATAACGTAGTAGGAGACCTGGCTCAATCACCTTCTGCTATGTCAATGCTTGAGGTTCTTGAAAATTGTCCCTCCCAGAAGCAGGCTTTGTTGTTGATGATTGGAGGAATTTATCCTACTGATTCTAACCTTATAGTCTTTAATCACACAGGCTATGTGCCACAATTATCAGAACAATTATCATTTTGTATTCAAGTACATGTCTTTAGTTGTCTCATTCATCGGGCTATTATTTATGAAGGCACATCTACTTGAATCATGTCTAAGAGTTGATGGAAGTCACTTGGCTCGTTGAATTTATCGCAATCACCTACGACGTTGAAAGATTTTGACGGTCATAGTTATAAGCCTTGTGGAATTCTCAGTAATCTACAAGTCAAACTAGGGGAAAATCAGTTACTGTTAAAGTCGAGGTCATTGACGGACCCCTAGAATACAACATTTTACTTGGAAGACTGTGGGTTTACACTATGGTTGTGGTAGTATCTACTTAGTTTCATATGGTCGTCTTCCCCCATAAGTGAAGCATCACAGTCATTGATCAAATCTCCTTCTTCGCCTTTGGTTCCCAGGAAACTAGAAGTGTTCCGTTTTTTCATAGACCCCTACCATCTCTTCAAAGCATTGGTGTAGGACTCTTTAAGGATTCTTTCCTAATGTTCACCTTTTCGTTACCGGCGCCTGGAACATCGACGGAAATAAAAAAAATAGAGACCTGCAATATGATATCTTCCACTTCATCTAACTTAAGGAAGATTCCCAATAGATAGGCTGGGTAAAACTTTGAGGATAGTTATTTTACTGTGTCAACCTTGTTAAAAAATGAATCAGGTCCTTGAGGATAGTTAATTTTACTGTGTAAACCTTGTTAAAAAATGAATCAGGTCCTTGAGGATAGTTAAGTTTACTGTGTCAACCTCATTAAAAAATGAAACAGACATTTGAGGATAGTTTTTTTTACTGTGTCAACTTCATTAAAAAAATGAATCATGTCAATGAGGATAGTTCTTTTACTGTGTCAACCTCGTTAAAAAATGAATCAGGTCTTGAGGATATTTGTTTTACTGTTTCAACCTCGTTAAAAAAATGAATCAGGTCTTCAAGATAGTTGTTTTACTATGTCAACCTCATTAAAAAATGAATCAAGTCATGAGGATAGTTCCTGTTACTATGTCAAACTCATTAAAAAATGAACCTGGTTCCCACAAGCATAGTTTCCTTTGTTTCAAGCTTTAGTAAAAATGAAGCTACTCTCAAGCATTATTTTTCCTAAGTTTCAAGCTTATATAAAAATGAAAGATATCCCGAGTCCATTTCGATTATTATTTTCAAGACTCGTTAAACTCATGAAAATATTGAGCTTATTTTTCTATTCTTTTAATTCTCATAAAACACATGAAAATGTTGAGTTCTTTTCATATTTTCCTGCTCGTAAATTAAATTGAAAGTCGGTGATCAAAGCACACTTTTATCTCTTTTTCGAGCTATGTTAAACATGAAAAAGGAAACCCCCTGGAGTTCTCTTTCAGCTCTTTTTAGAATCCCAAAATATGAAAATATTGTCGAGAACTTGTCCTTCCAATCTTGTAAAAGGAACTTAAATGACATCTACTCAGTATAAGTTTAACCCTTTTCCAGACTAGGATAGATTATTGTTTACGAAAAGGAAAAATCTAGACGAACATGGATAGGAGGTTCTCTCAGGTATTATTTTACTCTTTTTCAGATATGAGGGACTATTTTATGAAAAATAACTTTTGGAGTTTTCTTTTAGTCCCTTTTTCAAACTCTCTAAACTTGAAAAAATACCAAGCTTCACTATTGCTAGACTCGTTAAAGCATCAAATAGTGACGGACTTGTCCATAATGACAATATCAAGTTTCACATTCGCTAGAATTGTTAAAGCATCACATAGTGATGGATTCATCCGAAAAGTGGAATTATACATCAATCATATGTTATCATCCTCAATCTCGTTAAAAAATAAAGAGGTACTAGTCAACAATGACTCAGGAAAATTGGAAAGGGATAAAAAACTTTATGGTAGCAAGTCTCTCTTGAACATGACACTTATTCACTTCATCTCCATGACTTTTGGGTTGGGTAATCTTCTTGATGGTCTATCATACCTATGGTCTATCATACCATCCATCACTTTGGTTTTGGTTCAATGTTTCCAATTGATTTAGTGTTGCCAATATGTTCAAGAGAAGTCACTCAGTTATTCCTCATCCTTTGCAATACTCATAAACCTTCATTTCATGACCAAAATCCCTGAACATTGCTTCATCTGTCACATTCTATCTCCAAAATCATTACTCATGTTTCATGTCATTCATGGGAGAAACATCAATGCCCTCCTGTGACGAGTTTCTTCTTGTCTACATCAGCTTATCATCCAAGAAGTTGACCTAGAGACAACCTTTCAGTACCTTAGAGCTTTCTTACATCAACAACAGGTTTCTTGCTTTCAGCAACAGGTTAACATCAAAGGCCTTTGACCAAAAGAATTTGTATGGTGTTCAACATCAAATCATCTATTCACACCATGCAGAATGTATTGCAGTACCTTGAGAGCCATTATCATCAACGATGGTTTATCTCGCGTCTATAAATGGCTTACATCATTCACTGGTAATCAAACAATGTCTTCCCATGTTCGAATTCATATCACATATTTGCATGGTTACACTTGTACTTAAGCGATTGAGTGAATGAGATAGAAGACCTTGAATCTAGTTTCATCTATCCGGGCTGTGACTTCAGGATTAGTACCAAATCATCCATATGATGGTTTTTAATGAGATGGTCATCCTATCATGGGTCTATATTTGTAGAAGAATTTTTGATGTTATGATAGTTTATGTACTGAGTATGGGTATGCCACCCTTGGAAATTCATGTCCAAGATGAAAATATATCATGATGTAATGTATTGTAATTGATGGAGGTCATCATCTGCTTCAGATCATCCTCATCACATCGTAAAGAAAATCAATCAACATTATCATTTTTTACTTCATGCGTAGGGGGAAAATGTTACATGTAAATTTTGGAATCATCCCAAAACAAAGATCAGTATCCATTAGGGTCTATCATACTCTAAATTAGTTGCTAAATTCCCTAAACAAGTCATTCCATTAGTCGTTTTCCTTCATGAAAGTTTCACTTCTTAGATGCTAGTTGAAGTGCCCCATTAAGCTATCAACTCACCCCTAATTTGCACTAACTTCTTTGTAGAGAATATACTGCCATGCAAGGTTGCGTTGTAGAGGATATAGGCCCACTTTAAGGCGATTTTGTTGACTGGGAGAGAATTTTTCATTGGATTCCAGGAATCTTCCCAACCACTAGTGTTTTCTAGAATTTGTTCCAGACTTCACCTCGTCTAATAACTTCGAATATGGACACCATGAAGCCATTGAACCTCTTATTCTCCTATTCCCATGAAAAAAGAAACCTCTTCAACCATTTTTAGGAAATCCATTCAATGGTTCATTTATGTCAAACTACATTCATCTACTTATAAGCTGAGTGTACTAAACATAGTGCACAAAGGGGCAAGAATTTTTATTAAATAGATTTATGCTGGTGAGATCACAGCTCTTGGAGTTTGCATGTAATGTTATGCTGCTAGTGTGATGATGTCGAGTGTGATGATCATGGGAATAAAGCTGGAGGTTTGACATTGAATTGATCAACTGGTTGTAACTTCTCCTTCTACTTCATAATAAAAACATTCGTTCCTTTCCTAATGCATGTGTCAATGTTGCTATATATGTATTTACAAATGTTATCGATTAAATTTGTTTAACTTGAATAGATCATATTGCCTTTATGTTGTTTTCTGTCTTCTGATTTCCATTTCAGGTAACAATCAAGTGAGTTTATTGCAATTGAGAGCGGTGATATGACGAAGGGAGGCGAGGAAAAATGAACAGATTACAAGTATGTTTTCTTCCCTTATCAATTCATTTTAAGGAAAAGGTCAGATAAATTTCTTTTGTTGATCTAAGTGCACCACGACACTTAGGGAAATCATACTTATCCGTAGGCTTGATTTTTGTAAAACTGTTGGGGTAGCTTGTACTGCACATTATGCAGCCTCATAGTCCAAGCTCTGAACTTGAGCCTTAGACTTGCGCAATGCCCAGCTGGGCAATGCAATGCATGGCTAAGTTACGTGCATATATGCCCAGTGAAGGTGTGGGTAACTATAAAATCTAAGTGATGATGAAATTTAAATTGCAGACCTAAATAATTATGGATAGATTGGTGTGAATCAAGTGCGCCAGAGCATCAACATACAGAAGGAAAAAAAACATGCTAGGAGAGTCGTCAAAATGGCGATCACCAATGCGCAAAAACAAGAAAACTGATGCGACACTTATGAAAGGAAAATAACAAACAAAAACAAAAATTCTAAAAGCTAATATAATTTATAATTCTAGAAACCATAAAGAGAAATAAGCAAAAAAACACTCATAAAAGCGAAACAACAAAAAACGACGGAAAAAGTGACAAAAGACAACAAAATCAAAACTCACCTGGAAAAGCGATTCAAAGTCCACTGGAGGCTCTTTGATATCCTTGGGATTTCTATAGCTCAGATATTGAATATAAAAATTAGATCTAGAGACATCTATTAAATAATTTTTGGTGGATTATGATTTATTATGTGTATGCCTAAAATCAAGGAAAAAGTGAAACTTGGTGGAAATTTCTAAAAATAGTAATCGTGGCACCTTCGAGAAACTCATAATGACTTCCAATTTTGTAATGATGTTTTTTTTATTTTTTATTATTCTTTATTTTTATTTTTTGGAAACTTTCCATGCACACTGCCAAAGAAAATTGTGTACTTTCTGGGAATTGGGAAACTTCCAGGCTCAATGCATTGCATAGCTTCTGAGTTGAAGGAATGATAGTTTATGATATTACTGTTGAGATTCTATATAGGAATGCACATTTCTCAAGCTCAAGGGTGAGTTTCCATTTTGGATTGCACAGTTTCCATCATCAAGGTTGGCTTGCCTTCCAATATTTTGCAGTTTCTAGAGGCAAGCCTAGAACTACTGCAAGGTCAAGTCAAGAGGTTAGCATGTGACTCAAAAATATTATATCAGTATCAAGAAAAGAAAAAAAAAGAGCAACATAAATATATAAGTACAAATCACAACATCAATACTTTACGACAATAAAATATAATATCATGTGGACATAATTAAAGGCTCAAAAATCAAAGCATAGGAAAAAATTTGGACGTGGTTGTATCAACTAGAACACTTGGTGACACATTGGTAGAACTCAGCTCTCTATGTGGTTCTAGTCTCATGTAAAATGGGTCTAACTCTTCAAGAAAAAATTTTCAGTTCATTGATTATCGTATCTTCTTTACTTATCTTGATTTAAAGGTATAGTTCATACCATTCTCTTCATCGGCAACACACTTAAATGCGCCAAGTCATACTAGTTGTTTCGATTGGGGATGAGGAGTATATAGAGACACACGTAAAAGAATTGTCAAAGTCTTAGTTTTCATCTTTGGTGTTGCTCCACTTTCAGAAAGCTTGGAAAATACTCCAACGGAGTTTCTTACTTCACCTCCCTACGTCAGAAGCCTTTCTCTTCTTTCGCCCTTTATTTATTTTTTTCATTTTTTTCATTTTGTTAATAAAATTGTGCATAGGAACTTAGTAATTTCATTGGGCGGAAAAGGGATCTCTGCTTATTGAGAGTAGAAGAGTTTTTGCCTTTATAGAAGTATATTTATATACCTCTTACATACTTGTTAAGGATTTCCTCCCCTCCTTATTCTACTTGACTTATTTGACAAGGAATAATAAAAAATTATAAAAGATTGATTAGAGTAGGTGGTAGTAGCTATAGATTATAGCATTGTGATTCCACTGTGGTTTTCTCCAAAAAATAACATATTTTCCATCATAGTATCATTGACTAAAATATGCAAGATTCATGTAAAGAGAGGGAATAAACATAAAACCAAGTGTTGATGTTAGCACAACATTTTTTTGAACTTCACCATGGTTTCTTAAAAAACCAAGCATGGTCTCAAGAAAAATCTATCATGTTAGGGTCCTATAAATTATAGGATCTCAAGGTGATTGAGTGTTCATTTTTATTTTCAATTTCATATTATACACGATTTTCAATATTCAATTGATTTCCAAAAAAAATTAAAAAAGAAAAGAGAGTATGTAAAAAAAAAAGAAAAAAGAAAAGAAAAAGAAAACCCCACAAAAGAATCATACTAAAAGTGTTGCAAGTCAAAAAGCCCCTAGTGATAAGTTAGTTTGTTCAGTTCAGACAGTTTAAGCATGATTGAACAAGTTTGAATTTCTGTTGAATAGGATAGTGAATAAAGACTTACCAAATAGTTTAATCTTGGTAAGTCAGTATCTAGGTAGAAATGAAATTGATTCAATAGTGTAATTTAAGTCAATGGGTGAAATAAGAGATAGAGTAGGATATATTTTCATAAATAAAAAAAGAGATATGATCTGGGTCATCTAGTTCAAATGCACCCTCTAAAAGAAAAAGGTAAAAAATTGTTATATTACAAGAAAGGGTAGGTAGAGAAAGAGAAGGTGATTTTTGGGAAAGGCATGAAAACTTTATCCTAAGTTTCAGATTGAAGATATTTTTATAAGTTGGATAAAGCAAAGGGATGAAGGTTTATCCTAAAGTTTAAAGATATGACTTAATTCGATGTTTTCAGGCATTATGTTCGTTTTCCTAAAGTTTAATACCTTCACAACATTCCACCCACATTTAATCGTTAATCAACGAACCCGCGCCATGGACAACGAGAAAACCAGAAATCTATAAAATCCAACCCTCCCACCTAATTAAAACTTTACTGTTATCATCACTATTACCTGTTTTTCAATTTTACAGGTCAATAAAAATTTTTTTATTTTTCCTCCAAGTTTCTTTACTTCAATTTTTCTTATGCGCTCTGTTAACCTGCCTAAGAAAAGTTTCAGTTTGCAATGAATACGGACACCCATAGTCTCTCATCTTTTGGACTACCTTACTGATGAAAGAGCAAGAAGAATTCAGTTATAAACAATTTATTGAGATGTTTCTACATTATTTCATGACTATCCTAAAGGGCACAGCTGAGCCTAGAATAAGTGAAGAAATTAAGAGAATCATGCAGCTTTCAGATCAGGTCAGAACAACAGATTGGTGTTTATACCAAAATTATACAGAGCTGAGAGTATGTGGGTGTGAATTGCCTCCCTATATGCTGTCGAAATTCCTCCCAATGAGGATTTTTGCCCTAGAATATATTAGATAAATGCTGAACGCAGATGAGGTGCATTTTGTCTCAACAAAAAAGAAATAACGGTTCAGGATAAAATTTGAGATAGGGCCATTTATATGCAACAGGAGGCCAGCAGGAGAGGAAGCAGACAAGAGACAGAATGAAATGAATTTTTCTCCTAGTTTCACATGGTCTTATGATCTCTTTGGGGTCATTTCTAAACTTTGGGTGGAAAATAAGTCTACACCTTACATTCATACACAAAGGCTAGACATAGAAAAATTCAGAAATCATATAGAGTGGGCAGAGAATAGTTTGCAGGAGGCAGAGGAGTGGGCCATATCTACTTCTTATTTACAAACACTTGTACCATGGCAGAAGCAGAGTAAAGAAGACAAACAAGAAGTAACAAGAAAAAGGCGAAGGGAAGATTAGTCACCTTTAGTGATTGATACTTCTAATAAATAATTCAATATGAAGTATAGGAAAAGGGTCATAATACATATGGACATTGATGAAGGTAAAGAATCAGAGCAGGAGACTATCATTAACATCCTAGATACTCTAGGATCATCTCTAGTGGGAGGTCAGCCTATTACTTCCCCAACTACCTCAACCTCTATCCTAAATCAGCAGCAGGATCTCCAAACATCTACATCTAGTGCTGCTATAGGAGACAAGGAGAAAACAATGTTTGATACTTTCAGAGAGATCAAACTCAGAAACAAAGTTATAAAAAATAGCACTTACACCCAATTTTGGAAGCAGACCTCTAGTTCACAAAGAATATTGTTATCTAAATTCGATTTAGAGAAGGTTAAAATGCACATGGAATTTCTAGAAGCCCAAATCGCAAAACCCAAGATGGCAACATACTACAAGCTGAGTTCCTTTGAATTCAGCATTAAGGACACCCACCCCATAGACCAAATGGAAATGCACAAACAGACAAGTGAAATGATCTCTGTTAGGTCCCTATATTACTAGTATAGTCCCTCATTGTTATTAGTGTAACCCCCTTATTGTTATTATTGTACCCTTGTAACCCCCATTTTGTTATTATTGTGCCCTTAAATTATTATTGTTAGGTCGGGTTAGGATTACATTTGTGGCCCACTAGGATTACATTATGGCCACATGGACTCCTATATATAAAAAGGAGGTTTTAGT
This sequence comes from Pinus albicaulis, assembly GCA_034641835.2. Taxonomy (NCBI): domain Eukaryota; kingdom Viridiplantae; phylum Streptophyta; class Pinopsida; order Pinales; family Pinaceae; genus Pinus; species Pinus albicaulis. Next base: position 1,211,051,121 of record CM076584.1, read on the forward strand.
AATTTGTATCATCCAAGAATTGTTCATTTATGTAATGTATTGGAGGTTGCGCCCTCGAAGTGGCTTATTTCTAAGGTGTTGATATCTCTTTTCTTCTATTTTTGAGCTGGTTACACAACATTTGGTATCAGAGCTTTGGATTCTAGGGTTTCACTGCTCCAAACAGGTCATCGTGGAATTTTCGCTATAACTTTTTTTCTACGAAGCTTCAGAAGCTGAAATTTTTATGGTGTGAAGCTGAAATCCTGTGGAAGTTTTTCTAAAAATTTCAGAGCTTGGTTCACAATATTTTCGGAGATATGATCTGTGGAAGTTAGGTCTTTTTTCAGGCTCCTAAACAGGTCATCGTGGAATTTGCGCTATAAAAATTTTTCTACGTCGTTCAGAATCTGAAATTTTTAGGGTGCGAAGCCGAAATCCTGAGGAAACTTTTCAAACAATTTCAAAGCTTGGTTCGTAATATTTTCGGAGATATGATCTATGGAAGGTAGTGCTTTTTCAGGCTCCCGAATTTCATCTCAAAGAGGTGATCGTGGGAAAATATCCATAACTCTCTCTCTGAGCATCGGATTGGAGTGTCGTAAAAATTGGTCACAAGTACACGTACTTTAGTTTCTTTTCTATCAATTTCAGAGCCAAAGGAAAAAACAGTGACATGTGGAAAATCGTACAATTTCGCTCTACTGAACCAGTCCATAATTAGGTCATTGTGGGAGATTGGACACAAATTTGTCTTGGAGAATTCAAATCAGGTCAGACCTATGGCATTAAAAAGAGAACTAAGAAGGATAAATCGGTACCAAAATTCAAATATTGAAGTGCTACAATCACATAGATAATCCAATTTCAATATTGACCTCCTCAAAAGCAAGAAAAAGGTGTGTATTTTTTTGCAAATTGCATAAGTCTTGTTTGAAGAATCAATTTGACTTGATTCCAAGGGCGTATTGTAGAATAGATATCAGTTTTGGGTTCTAAAAGATGACCCTTAAAAATAATTCAACACCCATTAAGCCTTTAGAAGGCTCTACTATGACCCATGAAGATGAAGAATTGCAACATGATCTATCAAATTACAAGAGCAAGGGTAATCTCAAATTTTCGCTTCGCAAAGAGCAACAAAAAATGAAATGGAAGTTTTGAAGAAATGCGTGGAAGCTAAGATGGATGGTGTGGAAGCTAAGATGGATGGCATGGAATCTAATATGGATGACATGAAAGACAACATGGAAAACATGAAGAAGGATATAAAAGCAGACATGGAAGGTTTGACAAAGTTGATACAAGAAATGTTTCATAATGGTGAAAAGATAGTAGAAGAAACTCACGATGAGAACAAAATAAATTTTAATCGTGCTTTCTCATAAAGGAAAATGTTGGCAAGAAGAACCACCATATTCCAAAAATGGAGATGAGGAAGTTTGATGGAAAGGATCCTGTAACATGGATACTACATATGGAGCAATATTTTGATCTCCATAACATGCAAAACACACAAAAGGTATGCATTGCAACTTTACATTTAGAACAAAATACATTTGTATGGTATCGATGGCTTTGCTCCGGTAAAAAAATTGTCACTTGGTCAATTTTTACGGAGGAAATGATAGCAAATTATGAGGATACAAATAGCAACACCTTCTTTAGCCAATTGATAAATCTCAAACAAAAGGGTTTAGTGGGGGAGCACATTGAGGACTTTCAAAATTAAATATAAGGGTAACTGATATTCCAGAGGAACACAGGATTGATCTCTTCATAGGCATTTTAAAGGATAACATCCAACATGAAGTTCTCATTTTGGAACCCGATTCATTAGAGAAGGCATTCAGGTTGGCAAGAAAAATTGAATGTAAAATTATGGCAACAAGGAAGCCTACCACTCACTTCTATAAAGAAGGAAGTCTTTCTACGCCTAGATTTCCACAACCTACAAGGTTGACACCACAACAATTGGAAGAAAAAGGAGAAAAAATGCTTTCTACAGTTGTGATAGCAAATACACTAAAGGTCATAAGTGTGCTGAGAAGAAATTATTTTACATAGATTGTGAAGAGGAAGAAGAAAATGAACAAGAAGAGGATATACACCAGGAACCAGTGCTAGAAGAGGAAGAAATGAGTCCGACCATATCGTGTAATGAACTGGCAGGGATTACCACTCCTCAAAATCTCAAGATAGAAGTACATATCAAGAAGAAAAAGGTAATAGTGTTGATTGATTCAGGTAGCACCCATTATTTTATTCATTGTAAGGTAGCCAAGGAATTAAATTGTTTCCTATACCCAGCACCAGAATGTTAAGTGATGGTTGCGAATGGAGGAACTATAAATTGCTCTGGAAAATTCCATAATATCAAGCTAACCATGGGGGAATACGTATTGACTAGTCCAATGCTTTCCATTCCTATGGGAGGTGCTGATGTTGTACTAGGAGTACAATGGTTATAATCTTTGGGGACGATAGCTTTTAATTTTCAACAATTTTTTTTTGAAATTTTTTTCAGAAGGAAAGGAAGTCGAATTACGGGGTATTGTAGGCAATTCGGGAAAGATAATAAGCTCTAATGTCATGACAAAGCTTCTAAAGAAAGAACAACAAGGTGTAATTGCACAATTATGATCACTAGAATTTCCAACATCAAAATCATCTATTTTTGCAAATCTCCAACAAGTCTTGGACAATCATTCCAAGGTGTTTGAAACTCCCAAAGGACTCCCACCTATTCGTGATCATGATCATGCTATTCATTTGATTCTAGGAAGTTTTCCTCCAAACATCAGGCCTTATAGATATCCTTACTTCCAAAAGAGCGAAATTGAACGTATAATTGCAGAAATGTTAGAGGCGGGTATAATTCAACCCAGTCAAAGTTCTTTCTCTGCTCCTGTAGTGTTGGTACACAAGAAGGATGGATCATGGCGAATGTGTCCGGATTATATGGAGCTCAATAAGCTCACCATTAAAGACAAATTTCCCATTCCCGTGATTGATGAATTATTGGATGAATTACATGGAGCAATTTATTTTACCAAGTTGGATCTTCGTTCAGGATATCATCAAATTAGAATGAAGAGTGAAGATATTCCAAAAACAGCATTTCGAACTCATGAGGGTCATTATGAATTTTTGGTCATGTCTTTTTGCCTTACCAATGCACCTTCTACATTTCAAGGGTTGATGAATTCCATTTTCAAACCCTTCCTTAGAAAATTTGTGCTAGTATTTTTTGATGATAGACTAATCTACAGCAGGTCTTGGAAGGATCATGTTGAACATGTTGACAGGGTGCTCAAACTATTGCAGGAGAAACAATTATATGCAAAAATATCCAAATGTTTCTTTGGAGTACAAGAGGTGGAATATCTGGGTCATATTGTATCTCATGAGGGTGTTAAGGTAGACCCTAACAAAATTAAAGCCATAAAGGAATGGAAAGTCCCCACAACCATAAAGCAGTTGCGAGGATTTCTCGGGTTAACAGGGTATTATCGCAAGTTTGTTAAGAATTATGGGAGAATAGCAGCACCTCTAACAACATTATTGAAGAAAGATGCATTTTCATGGACTCCTGAAGCAACTAAGGCCTTTGAACATCTTAAAGAGGCAATGTGCCTAGCACCGGTCTTAGCTACGCCAGACTTCACAAAAACCTTTATTGTGGAATGTGATGCCTCAAGAAATGGAATTGGTGTTGTTTCAATGCAGGAAGGAAGACCCATTTCTTTTGAAAGTCGTCCAATCAAAGGAAAGTATTTACAGAAACCTATTTATGAGAAGGAAATGTTAACAATACTGCATGCACTAAAGAAATGGAGAACTTACCTAATGGGAAGACACTTCAAGGTAAAAACTGATCATGATAGTCTTAAACACTTTTTGGAACAAAGAATATCTTCAGAAGAGTAGCAAAAATGGGTCACAAAGATGTTGGGTTATGACTTTGAAATAATCTACAAAAAAGGAAAGCTTAATGTTGTTGCAGATGCACTCTCAAGAAAGAATGAAGAGGGGGAAGCATTGCTTTGTGCCATTTCTATTATCCAACCAGATTGGATAACCGAAGCAAGAGATGAATGGAAGAAGGACAAAGATGTATGGACACTCATTCAAAAGCTGCAACAAGATCCTAGTACATCTGATACATTTAGTTGGAAAAATGATTCCTTATGGTACAAAGATTGCTTATATCTTTGTAAGAATTCCCAACTAAAACAAAAAATTCTTCTAGAATTGCACACTTCTCCTTTAGGAGGACACTCAGGATTTTTAAAAACTTACCACAGGGTGAAGAAAGAATTTTTTTGGGATGGCCTTAAATCTGATATTCAAAAGTTTGTGGCGGAATGTTTGGTTTTCCAATAGAATAAAGTTGAGACAATTAAGACCCCGGGACTTCTACAACCTTTATCCATTCCAAGTCAACGTTGGGAGGAGATTTCAATGGATTTTATCACAGGTTTACCTAAGTCCGAAGGAAAGAGTGTCATCGTGGTGGTAGTTGATAGACTTACCAAGTATGCACACTTTTGTGCATTATCTCATCCATTTAAAGCAAGTACAGTTGCTACTACATTTGTGGACAGAATTCAAAAGCTACATGGAAGCCCAAGGGTTATTGTGAGCGATAGAGATCCCATTTTTACGGGAAATTTTTGAACGGAGTTATTTTCTTGTTTGAGTACTCAATTAGCTCATAGCTCATCTTATCATCCTCAATCTGATGGTCAAACTGAGATAGTAAATAAATGTTTGGAAGGATATCTTCGTTGTTTTGTATCTGATAAACAAACACAATGGGTCAAGTGGTTACCTCTTGCTGAATGGTGGTATAACACTTCCTTCCATACTGCAGCAAAAATGACCCCATTTATGGCACTTTATGGATATCATCCACAATCGATCACATCATCTTTAAGGGAAAATTCGAAGGTTCAAGCAGTGGAAGATCACATCGAGCATCAGCAAGAAGTTCTCCAACTCTTAAAGGATAACCTGAATTTGGCACAAAATCAAATGAAACAACGGGCAGATCAACATCGCAGTGAGAGAAGTTTTGATATAGGAGATTGGGTATTTTTACGGATACAACCATACAAACAAATGTCCCTCAAGCAAGCTAAGAAGGATAAGAAATTATCGCCAAAGTAATATGGTCCTTACAAGGTGTTGCAAAAGATTGGTTCTATGGCATAAAAATTGGAGCTTCCTGCTTCTTCGCAAGTGCATCCAGTTTTCCATGTTTCATGCTTAAAGAAGGTTATAGGTGAAAATATTCTAGTTCAAACAATATTGCCAGAACTTGATGAGGAAGGAAAAATCATATTGGAACCTGAAGCAGTCACGGAAACAAGAACTTGACAGCTACAAAATCCATCAATTTCAGAGTATCTCATTAAGTGGAAGAACTTACCCACTGAAGATTCTACATGGGAGGATGAGAAGTTTATACAGAAGCACCCAGAGCTACTCAAGTGTTGAGGACAACACTTTTTTGAAGGAGGGGAATGTTAGGTCCCTATATTACTAGTATAGTCCCTCATTTTTATTAGTGTAACCCCCTTATTGTTATTATTGTACCCTTGTAACCCCCACTTTGTTATTATTGTGCCCTTTAATTATTATTGTTAGGTCGGCTAGGATTACATTGTGGCCCACTAGGATTACATTATGGACACATGGACTCCTATATATAGAAAGGAGGTTTTGTAAATTGTATCATCCAAGAATTGTTCATTTATGTACTGTATTGGAGGTTTCCCCCCGAAGTGGCTTATTTCTAAGGCGTTGATATCTCTTTTCTTCTATTTTTGGAGCTGGTTACACAAAAATCTCTTCCACCTTAACCAACACAATTATGAATTTGTCCAAGTTGCAGGTCTCCTTGGCAGATGTATAATCTCAACTCAAGATGGAAAATATTTCTTCAATTTCCAAGGATACAAGGATAAAATCCTCGGAATATTTGGTTGTGAAGATAGGATATGACCCATCAAATTTGCAGGATGTGGAGGATATTATTAAAAAGAAAAATGGAGATATAGCAGCCTTGGAGAAGTAACTGAATATGTCATCTAGATAGGACCCCCTTACCAAGGAGATAGAAGATACAAAGACACAGAAATCTGACATGATTAAACTCATCATGGAGAAAACTACATAATTGAAAAAGATGGAGGTTGAAATGGAGAAAATGGTGAAAGAAAAATAGAAAGCTTCAAAAAAAACTCTTGTTCCTTTAGAGGTTGTACCCCGCACAACTATTCATGCATCGACAACTTCAACAGCTACCATAGGAGAGGCTGCAGATCAGCTTGCAAAATCAGTGGATAATATGTCATTAGAAACAGAGGATATTAAAAGACTATAGGCCCAAATCAAATTCATCCAAGATCAAATAGAAAGGACTGCGACAACCCATTTGACAAAATCATAGACAAATCAAAGGTTGTTGGAAGGTTTACAAAAGTCTCTACAAGAATCCTCTATTGGCAGCATGGTCAGTCGATTTAAGGAAGTCATATGAACCAACATCATTGAATCCATGAATGAAATCTGGCCATATATCCAGATCATTTTTAACAAAAGGACGTGATAGAAAAATATAACAAGGCCATTTCAGATATAACTAAGGATCTAGGAGACATGCCTGATACATCTAACAAGATCATTAAGTTTTTGAATTCCAAAAACATATATGATATTGATGATCTAGGAGTACATGACATAATTGAAACAATTCTGGAGGTGAAGAAATTCCTTACACTAAAGAATTTGGTGCAAGAGCTTGAAGAAAAGTGTAATGGATTGGAAATTGTTGTCAGCAGGTTCTTCAACAGAATTGAGCCATTAACCAAAATGGGTTTGCCTTCTCTATTTATCATAAATGATAAACTGATATCCAGAGATAATTATGTGAATAAAATCAAAGAAATTTCAAAGGATACAACAAAGCATTCAAACATTAAAAATACCATGACAGGGAAATATTTTTTGGATGTTATAAGTAATAATATCTTTATTCAACATGAGATAAATCACATTTTCATGGTCAAACCCACATTTTCTCGGTACATGGAGGTGTATGAAATCTATTAGAAAACAAACAAAATACTTCTTCCTCATGAGGACCGGTGGGAAAAGTTGTGTGAATACCAAGATGAGTGAAGAGCAACTACAACCATCACAACAATAGTTAGATCGTGAAACCAATGGTTAGAACATGCAACAACTACTTCTCAGACAGAATTCCCAGATGTCAAGAAATATTTAACGACTCTACCTTTTTGGAGCACGTTTTGTTAATACAGCTACATTGTAATTAATAAGGATATTTCCTGTTTTGATACAACTTCCTTCATAAATTTAGTTTAAATACTTCATGGATTCGAAGTATCAGGGCTTGGACTATGATCATTGTAATATTTCTCTTTGAGCTATGTACTTTTTGAGTTTTTGATACATCAATAAAGAATACCATTCACAAGAAAATTTTTCTATATGTCACTCGTGATGTTTTTCCTTTTGTGATTTTTGTTTACATTGTTTTCCTTACTGTGTTTTAATTTAATATAATTGTAAAACAAAAAGTGAAGAAGTAAGATTTGTTATCTAAACACCTTATTTTTGGATGTGTTTTCAATATCAATTTTTTCTTCTGAAGTCCTATTAAGAAATTCTTAAATGTAAGCTTTTCAATCACTAGTAAATTCACTAATGCTTCATTTCATAATTCATTTAGAATCTAAGATCCAGTAACTTTAACTAGATTTCCCTGTGATTTCTCTTTGACAAATTCGTGCAACATCTATCTTTTATTTTGACTCCATAGCCCAATGGAAAATAATTAATTCAAAAATATCACTTAACCATCCAACCAACTAATCACTCAAACAAACAAACAGTTCAGTAATTATCATAACTAGCCTAGTATCAATTGAGGAAACAAAGCTAAATTATATAGAGAGATCCCACTCTTAAGTCGACAGGGCTAGATCCCAGCTTTAAAAGTAGTTTGATGTTGTCCTATATAATTATTCTTTCCAATATTAAAATTATAGAACGCCAACATAGTGGTGACCATACTGGGGAGACAAATGAATTAAAAAAAAAAAATTGTCATTACTTTCTAATTACGAAACCATGATTTATAAAATAGTGTATGATAGAATTTTTTCCAGAAGATTGGTTTTCTTTCTTTTTTGTCAATATTCAGAGTGTGTGTTCCCTAGGTTTTAGTTCTGTCTCACAAAAGAGCCTACACTAGATCTCATGCAAACCCAAATCTTGCACCTATAGTTGATGATCCTGAAAGACTTTTAAGGAAAACCCGAAAGCCAAAAAGTCCAGAGAGAAATACCCCTCTTTCTAGAATAAATTCTCTTCCTGAAAAGTTTGAACCTATACAAGATAATGAATTTGAATCAAAAAAATTCGAAAAAAGGTTTATTCAGGACCAAATCTGAGTGTTGGGTAGATAAGACAATACTCGATCCATCAATTTTACAACAAAGTCCAGTAAGATAATTTTCTTCACAAACTCAAACTGACATTCAACTTCTATAGGATTTTGATGACCTGCAAGATTTGGTAACAAGCTTTACTTCAACAGTCTAAGACACTTATCTTCAACAACTAGTTGAATTATCTGCTTTAAACCTAGAAACTTCCTCTATAGCTTCTCAATCTGCAAAACCTAAGTCACCTAGTCCTAATGCTTTAGTTGTTTCCACCTCTTCCTTTTTATTTCCTCATAACATTACACAAACTCCATCACATTTATCTCTTTCCATTACCCACCCTACTTCACCTACTGCTCAGCCTCTCCCACTTATTGTTAATCCTCCTCTAGTTCCTCCTCCACTAATCATCGCAACACGGTATGCTCTATTGGTTCTACCTACACCTCTGGAAAACATGCCATAGGACTATCAGTCACAAATTCCACAATTTGATGGGACTGGTCCTATAATAGCCCAACAACATATTAACAATATGAATGTCTATTTTTACCTTCAAGAAGTAGATGATGAAACTATTAAGTTAAGGATGATTTCTCAAAGATTAAGTGGAGATGTCAGGAAATGGTTTAAAGGCTTAACTCCAAACAACATTAATGATCTTCCTACATTTCATCAAACATTCCTTAATAGGTGGGAAGTTAAGAAGAACCCTCTTCAAATTTTATCTGCATATGAAAGCATTAAGAGGGCTCCAACTAAAAGTGTTCAGGATTATTACACTATATTCAATATTTTATATAATAAAATTCATACTCACATTAAACCACCACAATGTTTATCCTTAGTCAAATTCCTAGATGGTTTTGAGCCAGAAATTTCTTACCAACTCAGAGAGAGAAATTCAGCAACATTAGAAGAAATGCAAAGCGATGCAGTGAGTGTAGAAGATAATCTGTTAGAAAAGAGAGGAAGGATGAGAAATGAGAGAAGACTTACCATAAGAGATGAAGCCACAACTTCCTCAGCTGATGCCAAAATAGATGCCTTGACAAGAAATATATAAATAATTATGGAGAGGATTAGCCTAAATGAGAGGATTGCTCATAAAGAAAATCAACCTACACCTCAAAACCGTAATCAAAATCCTAGAAGAAATCCTCCTCAAATAAGACAAAGAGAACAGAGAGGTCTTGATCAGTAGATTATGCCTCCATTTCAAGAGAATTATGTTGGTGATGGGAAAATAGTTGAAGAGGTAGAAGACAAAAAAATAAATAATTTAATGGGTGTAAATGAATATGATACTATTTTTCTCACTCGGGGGGAACAAGAGTCTTTCTTGTTGACCAAAACTGAACTTGAAGATGAAGATTCTGATGAATACAAAAAGGATTTGAAAATTCCATCATGGAAGTCAATAGACAATAGAATCTTAGGAGCACGAGAAATTTAGACATCAAAATGATAAAGCTATCAAAATAATTTGCTATCGTTACAAAACAAAGATACATAACATTGTTCAAAGAATTCATATATTTTTTCGCATGGTGTTATGAATATCTGAAAGCCTATGACACTAGTATCATACAACATAAAATACCAATCAAAGAATATCAAAAACCATTTAAACAAAAATTGTGTAGGCTAAAACCTGTCCTAATGCCTTTGGTTGAAAAAGAAGTAAAGAAAATGTATGATGCGAAAATCTTAGTTCCTATTAGATATTCCAAATGGGTATCTAATATTGTACCTACAAGAAAGAAAACTAGAGAAATCAGATTATGCATTGAATTTAGAAATCTAAATAAGGTCTCTTTAAAGGACAACTACCCCGTACCAAAAATGGATCACATATTACAAAGAGTGGTGGGATCTAGTAGGATTTCTTTATTATATGGTTTCTCAGGTTATAATCAAGTCTTAGTGCATCCTGATGATCAAGATAAAACTGCATTCACTACTCCTTAGTGAACTTTCATGTATGTGAAAATTCCTTTTGGGTTAATGAATGTTGGAGCTACTTTCTAGAGAGAAATGGATATTTCTTTTGCCGATGAAATTAAGCATCTTATTGTGATTTATCTTGATGAAATTACTGCCTATTCAAAAACTGATGAAGAACACTTGCACATATAAGAAGAGTCTTTGAAAAATGTAGAAGGTTTGGCATCTCATTAAATCCTAAGAAAACACTTTTTGGTCTTGAAGAAGGAAAACTTATTGGTCATATTATTCTAAGGATGGTATTAGGATTTATCCTAGTAGGATTGAAGGTATACTTAAAATCAATCACCTAATAAACCTCAAAAAACTTCATTCTTTTATTCGTAAAATAATTTTCCTAAGAAGACTCATTCCTAACCTTGCAGAATTTCTTAGAAACATAACCAACATGCTTAAGAAAGATTCAGAAATCAAGTGGAATATTGAAGCTAAACAATCTTTTGATTTAGTGAAACATGCATTAACAACATCTCGTGTGTTGATTAGCCCAAATTTTACCAAATATTTCATAATATTTTTCAAAATATTTAGATATATATTTACATCTACATACTTATGTTCCTAATGTAGTGGTCAAAGACATTTTAACACAAAATGGACCTGATGGAAAGTGAGGCAAATGGATTTCCATCATTCTAGAATATGACTTAGAAATCAATCCTACCAAATTGATCAAAGGAAAAGGACTGGCCAAACTGATGGATGAGTCCAATTTTCAGGCGCTAGATATCAATATGATTTATTCTTTGGATGATCAAGAGGGACTGACAAATCCACAAATTGATGAAGCATTCCTAAACTCTCCCTGGTATGCAGACCTTTTATATGTTTTATTCAATTTAAATTCTTCTCCTGTTCTGACAAAAATAAAAGAAATATTTATGAAGTTGAAAGCAGTCAAATTTTGCATTCTAGAAAATTTATTATATTGGAAAGATGCTGGAGGTATTTTACTAAAATTTTTGTTAAAGGAAGATACAGAAAATATTATGCAGGAGTTTCATGAAGGTGACTGTGGTGGACACCTTTATTGGAAAACTACTGCTAACAAAATCCTTAGAGCTGGTTTTTATTGGCCAACTTTATTCATTGGCATACATAGGATGGTGACTGCCTGTCCTAAATGCCAAATATTTGAAGGAAAGAGAAAAAATTTTCCCCTACCTTAAATCCTATTTATGTTGAAAGCCCTTTCCAATGATGAGGATTAGATTTTATTGGAGAAATTCATCCTCCATCCTCTACCCAGCATAAGTGGATTATTACTGCCACAGACTACTTTACCAAATGGATAGAAGCCACTCCTTCCAAAAATTCCACTGTTTCTGTCATTATTAAATTCCTTGAAACTAATATCCTTTCCAGATTTGGTTGTCCTAGAAACCTCATCACTGATAATGCTGCAACCTTCAAGTCTAAGAAAATGGTTTATTTATATCATAAATACCACACTACTTTGGGACATTCAACAACTAATTACCCTTAGGGTAATGGGTTAGCTGAATCCTCGAATAAAAGTTTTGTGAATATTGTCGAAAAGATATTAGAAGACAACAAGAAATATTGGCATAACAAGTTGGTCAATGCACTCTGGAAAGATAGACTTACTACCAAAAAATCCATTGGCATGTCTCCATACCAATTGGTCTATGGAATGGATGCATTTTTTCCATTCTCTTTAGGAGTCCCAGTCATGAAGACCATTCAGGAAATTCAATCTAAACCAAATGATGTATAGAGAAGGATCAATCAAACTATTCCATTATAACAGTCCAGAGAAGAGATCTATAACAAGACCCAAGTTGTTCAGAAAAATATAAAGAAGATCTTTGACAAAAGAACAAAGGTTGATGATTTCAATATCGGTGAAAAAGTGTTAAAATGGGATTCTAGAAGAGAAGACAAAGGTAAACATGGAAAATTTGAAAACCTTTGGCAAATACCATACATTATTAATTCTTTTAGGGGGAATAATGCATATTTCCTTAAGGATCTAGATGGAACAGAGATACCGGAGGTCCTGTCAATGACAGGATGCAGAAGCATTACTTCTATTAAGAATACAGTTTGATCTTTCATCATTGTAAATACCATAGTTTTTACCGTTTGTAAGTTGTGTAACTCATTAACAAAGGTTTAAGCCCGCAGAGAAAGCCCTAAGCCTGGTTTAATGAGCTATCATAAAACAGATAAAGAAATAAGATGAATACTTTGTAGAAATGGAGTACTTAAGTCTACTGATCTTATGTTCTTGACACTTCACTTGGAGAAGTGCCATCCCCAGCTCAAGCCACTATTATGGTCCTATAAATTACAGGATCTCAAGGTGATTGAGTATTCCTTTTTAGTTGCAATTTCATATTGTACATGATTTTCAATATTCAAATGATTTCCAAAAAAATGAAAAAAAAAAAGAGGGTATGTAAAAAAAAAAAAAGCCACAAAAAAATCATACTGAAAGTGCTGCAAGTGAAAATTCCACTACTGATAAGTTATTTTGTTCAATTCATACAGTTTAAGCATGATTGAGCAAGTTTGAATTTCTGTTGAATAGGATAGTGAATAAAGACTTACAAAACAATTTAATCTTGGTAAGTTAGTAGCTAGGTAGAAATGAAATTGATTCAACAGTGTAATCTGAGTCAATGGGTAATATAAGATATCGAGTAGGATAGATTTTCATTAAAAAAAAAGAGAGAAATGATATGGGTCTGCTAGTTCAAATGCACCCTGTAAAAGAAAAAGGTAAAAAAAATGTTAGATTAGAAGAAAGGGTAGGTAGAGAAAGAGAAGGTGATTTTTGGGAAAGACATAAGAACTTTATCCTAAGCTTCAGATTGAAGATATTTTTATAAGTTGTATAAAGCAAAGGGATGAAGGTTTATCCTAAAGTTTAAATATTTGATTTAATTAGAAGTTTTCCAGCATTATGTTCATTTTCCTAAATTTTTGTACCTTCACAACATTCCACCCACATTTAAAATCATTCTCCCGACCCCACCATCCTCCCATCACATCAAAATTATCCTCCCAACACCTTTCCCCGCATCCCCGTCTACATCATATGATCGGACAGCTAATATATTTCTTCGTCCCCCCCCTGCACCCTCTGAATGTTATTGTCGGGTGGGGGGGGGTCTTAATTCAATGGTTTTGAAAGAGGCCCCACCTCATACGTGGTGGGCGCAGGTGAGTTCACCCCCCTCATCAAACCTGATTACCATATGCTACTTCCTCCTAAATTTGTTTCTCCGATACCATAAACCTCCCTCCCTTATCCCCCCTCCTATCACATCACGCCAAATCACCCATCCGTTACGCATCCAATCATCTCTACACCTTCCTAAATCAACCCAGTAGGTAATTAATGTGTTTACCATTAATCAACGGACCTACGCCATGGACAATGGGAAAACCAGAAATCTATAAAATCCAACCGTCCCACGTTATTCAAACTTTAATGTTATCATCATTGTTACTTGTTTTCCAATTTTACAGGTCAAGCACAACAAATTACAGTTTTTCCTCCAGGTTTCTTCACTTCAATTCCACTTTTGCGCTCTGCTAACCTGCATCACTAGCTAATTAAGTCATTATGAAACCAGAATCAACCATCCCACCTAAGAAGAAAGGCCAGGAACCCCCATTCAATCCCATGATTCACCCTCTAATCGACCTCGATCATGTTAGCTTAGCATATAAAGATTTCAAGATTCACGAAACACTATGAATTTTACATTTTTGATGTCTATTGCTGGTTAGAAGACAAGTTGATAGATGGGGTTGATGATTTTTGTTTGTGGGACACCAACCTACTTTACTACATCTTCCCCAAAACCCACAGTGCCCTGGAGTTCATCAGAAGATTTTGTGCATGCTACATTCCAAACTAGAGAGCTGTAATTGCTCCTACTGGTGAAGTTTTATTTACCATGAATGCCAAATCCATCAACCAAATGATGTAGGGGCCTTCAGCAGAAAACACTACCCCTTTTTCCTGAGAAGCCCTCATAGACCTGTACCAAAAGATAGCTTTTGATAAGAGAGCCTCAATCCTTGAGTTATTCCTATCTCAAAATACTCCTTTACCTAAGAAAAATCCCCCATATCCTTCATATTTATTCCCTGAAAGAACCAATAAAATAGCCACAGTCCATGCATACCTCCTAGGGTACTAATCTGAACAATGGATAGATGAGGAAATTATAGGCTTTTTGATTATATTGTCTATTGATTAAAAGCCTTCTGTCATGTTTGATTTTATCCAGTTCTTGGTTGATAACATTCATGACCATTTTGTAAAATTTCATACTGAAGGAGTATTTAAATATACTTCTGTCATTGTCTATATGTTTTTATATTTTCATTCAAAAAATTTTCAATCTGCAATGAAGAAAATCGATGAAGATGGACACCCACAGTATGTCATCTTTTGGACCACCTTACTGATGAAAGAGCAAGAAGAATTTAGTTATAAACAATTTATTGAGCTATTTGTACATCTTTCCATGAGTATCCTCCAAGGGCACAACTGAGCCTAGAATAAGTGAAGAAATTAAGAGAACCATGCATCTTTCAAATCAAGTCAGAACAGAAAATTGGTATTTATACCAAAATTACACAAAGTTGAGAGTATATGGGTGTGAATTTCCTCCCTATAAGCTGCCGAAATTCCTCCCAATGAGGATTTTTCCCGTAGAATATATTAGACAAATGTTAAATGAAAATTAGGTGCATTTTGTCTCAGCAAAAAATAAATCACAGTTTAGGATAAAATTTGAGATAGGGCCATTTATATGCAACAACAGGGTAATAGGAGAGGAAGCATACAAGAGACTGAAAGAAATGAACTTTTCTCTGAGTTTCACATGGTATTATGATCCCTTTATAGTCATTTCTAAACTTAGGGTGGAAAATAAGTCTATACCCTACATTCATACACAAAGTCCATACATAGAGAAATTCAGAAATTAGACAGAGTGGGTAGATAATACTTTGCAGGAGGCAAAGGAGTGGACCATATATACTTCCGTTTTACAAAAACCTATACCGCAACAGAAATAGAGAAAACAATACAAACAAGAAGAAATAGGAAAAAGGTAAAGGACAGATCAATCACCTTCAGTAACTTATATTTCTAATATAGAATTCAAGATGAAGTATAGGAAAAGGGTCAAAATACATATGGACATTGATGAAGGTAAATAATCAAAACATGAGACTATCATCAAAATCCTATATGCTCTAGGACCATCTCCAGTGGGAGATCAGCCTATTACTTCTCCAACTACCTTAACTTCTATCATAAATCAGTAGCAGGCTCTTCAAACACGTACATCTAGTGCTGCTATAGGAGACAAGGAGAAAACATTGTTTGATAATTTCAGAGAGATCAAACCTAGAAATGAAATTCTAAAAAAAATCACTTACACCCAATTTTGGAAGCATACCTCTAGTTCATAGAGCAGATTGTTATCTGCATTTGATTAAAATAATTTTAAAATGAACATGGCATTTATAGAAGCCCAAATCTCAAAATTCAAGATGGCAGTAGACTATAAGCAAAGTTCCTTTGAATTCAGCATCAAGGACATCCACCCCATTGAACAGACGGAAATGCACAAATAGACAAGTGAAATGATCTCTTCCACCTTAACCAACACAACTATGAATTTGTCTAAGTTGCAAGTCTCCTTGGAAAATGTACAATCTCAACTCAAGATGGAGAATATTTCTTCAATGTCCAAGGATACACTAATAAAATCCTTGGAAGATTTGGTTGTGAAGATAGGATATGACCCATCAAATTTGCAAGTTGTGGAGGATATTATTAAAAAGAAAAATGAAGATATAGCAGCCTTGAAGAAGCAACTGAAGATGTCAGCTATTGAGGACCCCCTTACCAAGGAGATAGGAGAGACAAAGACACATAAATCTGGCATGATGAAAATCATCATGGAGCAGACTGCACAATTGTAAAAGATGGAGGTTGAAATGGAGAAAATGGTGAAAGAAAAAGAGAAAGCTACAAAAACAACTCTTGTTCCTTTAGAGTTTGTACCCCTCATAGCCATTCCTGCATCAACAACTTCAACAACTACCATAGGAGAGGTTGCAGATCAGCTTGAAAAATCAGTGAGAATATGTCATTACAAATAGAGGAGATTAAAAGACTACATGCCTAAATCAAAGTCTTGCAAGATAAAATAGCAAGGACTGATACAACCCATTTGAAAAAATCACAGATAAATCAAAGGTTGATGGAAGGTTTGCAGAAGTCTCTACAAGAATCCTCTATTGGCAGCATGGTCAGTCGAGTTAAGAAAATCATATGGACCAACATCATTGAATCCACGAATAAAATATGGCCATATATCCAGATCATTTTTGAATAGAAGGACCTCATAGAAAAAGCTAACAAGGCCATTTCAGATATAACTAAGGACCTAGGAGACATGCCTGACACAGCTAACAAGATCATTAAGTTTTTGAATTCCAAAAAGAGATATGAGCTTGATGATATGGGAGTACATGATAGAACTTGTTAGGTCCCTATATTACTAGTGTAGCCTCCTTATTTTTATTGTTGTGCCCCTGTAACCCCAATATTGTTATTATTGTTCCCTTACATTATTATTGTTACGTCGGCTAAGATTATATTGTGACCCCTTGGACTCTTATATATAGAAGGAGGTTTTGTCATTTGTATCATCCAGGAATTGTTAATTTATGTAATGTAAAGGAGGTTCCCCCCTCGAAGTGGCATATTTGTAAGGCATTGATATCTCTTTGCTTCTATTTTTAGAGCCGGTTTCATAACATTTGGAATGAGAGCTCTGGATTCTAGGGTTTGGCTGCTCCAAATAGGTCATCGTGGAATTTTCACGATAACGTTTTTTCTACAAAGATTCAGAAGCTGAAATTTTTAGCACGTGAATCTGAAATCACTATGAACTCCATGTAAAAATTTCATATCTTGGTTCGCAATATTTGCGGAGATATGATCTGTGGAAGTTAGGGTTTTTTCAGGCTCCTGAATTTCATCTAAAACATGTCATTGTGGAATTTTCACTATAAGTTTTTTTCTACGAAGGTGTAGAAGCTGAATTTGTATCACACGAAGCTAAAAACCTCAGGAACCGCGTGTAAAAATTTCAGATATTGTTTAGCAATATTTTCAGAGATATGATTTTGTTGAGGTTAGGGTTTTTGCAGGCTCCCAAATTTCATTTAAAAGAGGTGACCTAGGGAAAATTGTCATAACTCTCTCTGAGCATCGAATTGGAATTATGTAAAAGTGGTGGCAAGTACACATACTATAGTTTCTTGTGAATCAATTTCAGAGCTGAAGGAGGAACCAATCACATGCGTTGTACAAGTTTGATGTACTGAACCAGTCCATAATTAGGTCATTGTGGGAGATTGGGCATAACTTTGCATTAAAGAATCCAAATCATATCAGACCTGTGGCATTTAGAAGAAGATTCAAATGGAAACTATAGGACTTAATTTCAGATATTGAATATCCTAAATCACATAGATAATTCAGTTTCAATATCGAGCTCCTCAAAAGTAATAAAAATATCTGTATTTTCATTTTTCTGAATTGCATAAGACTTGTTTGAAAAATCAGTTTTAATTGATTCCAAGGAAATATTTTAGAATAGATATCAATATTGGGTTCTAAAATCCCCCTTAAAAATAATTCAACACCCATTAAGCCTTCAGAAGCCTCTACTATGACTCATGAAGATGAAGAAATGCAACATGACATATCAAAATTACAAGAGCAAGTGCACCAAATTTCACTCTCGCAAAGAGCAACACAAAATGAAATGGAAGTTTTGAAGAAAGGCGTGGAAGCTAAGATGGATGGTTTGAAGAAAGGCATGGAAACTAATATGGATGGCTTGAAGAATGGCATGGATGGCATGGAAGAAATGGAAGCCAAGATCAATGAAAAAATGGAAAACATGAAGAATGAACTAAAAGTAGACATGGAAGGTTTGACAAAGTTGATACAAGAAATGTTTCCTAATGGTGAAAATATAGTAGAGGAAACTCATGATGAGAAAAAAATAAATATTAATCATTCTTTCATAAAATATAATGTTGGATGGAAGACCCACCATATTCCAAATATTGATATGAGAAAGTTTGATGGCAAGGATCCCGTAACATGGATACTACAGATGGAGCAATATTTTGATCTCCATAATGTGAAAAACACATAAAATGTACACATTTCAACTTTATATTTAGAAAAAAATACATTTGTATGGTATCGATGGCTTTTCTCCTATAAAACAATTGCACTTGGTCAAATTTTACGAAGGAAATGATAGCACATTATGAGGATACAAAGAGCAACACCTTTTTTAGACAATTGGTAAATATCAAACAAAAAGGTTCAGTGGTGGAGCACATTGAGGACTTACAAAAATTGAATATAAGGGTAACTGAAATTCTAGAGGAACAGAGGATTGATGTATTCATATGGACTTTGAAGGATGACATCCAACATGAGTTTTGCATTTGGAAACCTGATTCATTGGAGAAGGCATTCATGTTGGAAAGAAAAATTGAATGTAAAATTATGGCGACAAGGAAGCCTACCACTCACATATATAAAGTTGGAAGTGTTGCTACTCCTAGACTTCCACAACTCACAAGGTTTACACCACAATAATTGGAAGAAAAAAGAGCAAAAGGGATTTGCTACAGTTGTGATAGAAAATACACTAAAGGTCATAAGTGTTCTGAGAAGAACTTATTTTACATAGATTGTGAAGAGGAGGAAGAAAATGAACAAGAAACTTCAAAAGAAGAGGATATACACCAGGAAAGAACCCTAGAAGAAGAAGAAATGAGTCTGACCATATCATGTAATGCATTGGTAGGAATTACCACTCGTCAAACTCTCAAGATAGAAGGACATATAAAGAAGAAAAAGGTAATAGTGTTGATTGATTTGGATAGTACCCATAATTTTATTCATTATAAGGTAGCCAAGGACTTGAATTGTTTCCTATACCCAACACGAGAATGTCAAGTGATTGTTGCAAATGGAGGAACTATAAATTGCTCTGGAAAATGCAATAATATCAAGCTAACCATGTGGGTATATGTATTGAATATTCCAATGCTTTCCATTCCAATGGGAGGTGTTTTTGTTGTACTAGGAGTACAATGGTTACAATCTTTGGGGATGGTAGCTTTTAATTTTCAAGAAATTTTATTCAATTTTTTTTTTGAAAGGAAAGGAAGTCGAATTATGGGGTATTACAGCGAAGTTAGGAAAGATAATAAGCTCTATTTTCATGAAAAAAATTCTAAAGAAAGAACAATGAGGCATAATTTCACAATTATGCTCACTAGAAGTTCCAACATCAAAATCATCTATTTCTCCAGATATCCAAAAAGTCTTTGACAATAATTCCAAGGTGTTTGAAACTCCCAAAGGACTCCCACCTATTCGTGATCATGATCATGCTATTCATTTGATTCCAAGAAGTGTTCCTCCAAACATCAAGCCTTATAGATATCCTTATGTCCAAAAGAGCGAAATTGAATGCATCATTACAGAAATGTTAGAGGCTGGTATAATTCAACCTAGTCAAAGTTCTTTCTCTGTTACAGTATTATTGGTGCACAAGAAGGATGGATCATGACACATGTTTCTAGATTATAGGGAGCTAAATAAGCTCACTATTAAAGATAAATTTCCCATTATTATGATTGATGACTTATTGGATGAATTACATGGAGAAATTTATTTTACCAAGTTGGATCTTCGTTCAGGATATCATCAAATTAGAATGAAGACTGAAGATATTTCGAAAATAGAATTTCAAACCCATGAGGGTCATTATGAATTTTTGTTCATGCCTTTTGGCCTTACCAATGAACCTTCTACATTTCAAGGGTTGATGAATTCTATTTTCAAAACCTTCCTTAGAAAAAATGTGCTAGTATTTTTTGACGATATACTAATCTACAGTGGGTCTTGGAAGGATCATGTTCAACATGTTGACAAGGTGCTCAAACTATTGGAGGAGAAACAATTATATGAAAATACATCCAAATTTTTCTTTGGAGTACAAGAGGTGGAATATCTAGGTCATATTGTATCTCATGAGGGTGTTAAGGTAGACCCTAAAAAAATTAAATCCATTAAGGAATGGAAAGTCCCCACAACCATAAAGCAGTTGCAAGGATTTCTCGAATTAACAGGGTATTATTGCTAGTTTGTTAAGAATTATGGGAGAATAGAAGAACCTCTAAAAACATTATTGAAGAAAGATGCATTTTCACGGACTCTTGAAGAAACTAAGGCCTTTGAACATCTTAAAGAGGAAATGTGCCTAGCATGGGTCTTAGCTACGCCAGATGTCACAAAAACCTTTATTGTGGAATGTGATGCCTCAAGAAATGGAATTTGTGTTGTTTTAATGCAAGAAGGAAGACCCACTACTTTTGAAAGTCGTCCAAT
The DNA here is from genome assembly GCA_034641835.2 of Pinus albicaulis. Lineage (NCBI taxonomy): Eukaryota > Viridiplantae > Streptophyta > Pinopsida > Pinales > Pinaceae > Pinus > Pinus albicaulis. Next base: position 1,211,072,079 of record CM076584.1, read on the forward strand.
CAAAGGAAAGTATTTACAGAAAGCTATTTATGAGAAGGAAATGTTAGCAATACTACATGCACTAAATAAATGGCGACCTTACCTAATGAGGGGACACTTCACGGTAAAAATTGATCATGATAGTCTTAAACACTTTTTGGAACAAAGACTATCTTTAGAAGAGAAGCAAAAATGGGTCACAAAGATGTTGGGTTATGACTTTGAAATCATCTATAAAAAATCAAAGCTAAATGTTGTTGCAGATGCACTCTCAAGAAAGAATGAAGAGGTGGAAGAATTTCTTTGTGCCATTTCTATTATCCAACTAGATTCGATAACCAAAGCAAGGGATGAATGGAAGAAGGAAGAAGAAGTGTGGACATTGATTCAAAAGTTGCAGCAATATCCTAGTACATCTTATACATTTAGTTTGAAAAATGATTCCTTATGGTACAAATATCGCTCTTATGTTTGTAATAATTCCCAACCAAAACAAACTATTATTTTGGAATTGAACACTTCTCCTTTAGGAGGACACTCGGGATTTTTATAAACTTACCACAAGGTGAAGAAATAGTTCTTAGGGATGGCCTTAAATCTGATATTCAAAATTTTGTGGTTGAATGTTTGGTTTTCCAGCAAAGTAAAGTTAACAAAATTAAGACCCTTTGTCTTCTACAACCTTTATCCATTCCAAGTCAACGTTGGGAGGAGATTTCAATGGATTTCATCACATATTTACCTAAGTCCAAAGGAAAGAGTGTCATCATGGTGGTAGTTGATAGACTTACCAAGTATGCACACTTTTGTGCATTATCTCATCCATTTAAAGCAAGTAAAATTGCTATTACATTTATGGAAACAATTCAAAAGCTACATGGATACCCAAAGATTTTTGTAGGTGATGCTGATCCCATTTTTACTAGAAATTTTTGGACGGAATTATTTTATTGTTTGGGTACTCAACTAGCTCATAGCTCATCTTATCATCCTGAATCCGATGGTCAAACTGAGATAGTGAATAAATGTTTGGAAGTATATCTTCATTTTTTTGTATCTGATAAACAAACACAATGGGTCAAGTGGTTACCTCTCACTGAATGGTGGTATAACACTTCCTTCCATACTGTAGCAAAAATGACCCCATTTATGGCACTTTATGGATATCATCCACCGTCCATCACATCATCTTTAAGATAAAATTCTAAGGTTCAAGCAATGGAAGATCACATCGAGCATCAACATGAAGTTCTCTAAATATTAAAGGATAAATTTGGCACAAAATTGAATGAAACAATAGGTAGATCAATATCGCAATGAGAGAAGTTTTGATGTAGGATACTGGGTAATTTTATGGCTACAACCATACAAAAAAATTTCCCTCAAGAAAGCTAAGAAGGATAATAAATTATCGCCAAAGTACTATGGTCTTTAGAGGGTGTTGTAAAATATTGGTACTATGGCATAAAAATTGGAGCTTCCTGCTTCTTTGCTAGTGCATCCAGCTTTCCATGTTTCATGCTTAAAGAAGGTTACAGGTGAAAAACCTCCAATTCAAACAATATTTCCAGAACTTGACGAGGACAGAAAAATCATATTGGAACCTGAAGCGTCATGGAAACAAGAAATTGACGACTACGAAATCGATCAATTTCAGAGTATCTCATGAAGTGGAAGAACTTACCCACTAAATATTCTACATGGGAGGATGATAATTTTATACAGAAGCACCAAGAGCTACTCAAGCATTGAGGACAACAATTTTTTGCGGGAGAGGGGAATGTTAGGTCCCTATGTTACTAGTGTAGTCCCTTATTATTGTTAGTGTAGCCTCCTTATTGTTATTGTTGTACCCTTGTAACCCCAATATTGTTATTATTGTGCCCTTACATTATCTTTGTTAGTTCGGCTAGGATTATATTATGACCCCTTGGACTCCTATATATATAAGGAGGTTTTTTCATTTGTATCATCCAAGGATTGTTCATTTATGTAATGTAAAGGAGGTTTCCCCCTCAAATTGGCTTATTTCTAAGGTGTTTATCTCTCTTTTCTTCTATTTTTGGAGATGGTTTCATAATAGAACTGAAACAATTTTGGAGGTGAAGAAAGTCCTTACACTAAGGAATTTGGTGCAACAACTTGAAGAAAAGTGTAATGGATTGGAAATTGTTGTCAGCAGGTTCTTCAACAGAATTGATCCATTAACCAAAAGGGGTGTTCCTTCTCTATTTTTCATAAATGATAAAGTGATAGCCATAGATGATTATGTGAAGAAAATCAAAGAAATTTCAAAGGATACAACAAAGCATTCAAACATTAAAAATACTATGACAGGGAAAGATTTTATGGATGTTATAAGTAATGATATCCTTATTCAACATGAGATAAAGCACATTTTCATGGTCAAACCCACATTTTCTTGGTTCACGGAGGTGGATTAAATCTATCGGAAAGAAACAAAATACTTCTTCCTGATGACGACTGGTGGGAAAAGTTGTGTGAATACCAGGATTAGTGAAGAGCAGCTACATCCAACACAACAACAGTTAGATCGTGCAACCAATGGTTAGAACGTGCAACAACCGCTTCTCACACAGAATTTCCAAATTTCATGAAACCTTTAATGACTCCACCTTTTTGGAGCACGTTTTGTTTAATACAGTTACATTGTAATTGATAAGGATATTTCCTGTTTTGATACGACTTCCTTCATAAATTTAGTTTAAATACTTCATGCATTCGAAGTATCAGGGGTTGGAATCTGATAATTTTAATATTTCTTTTTGAGCTTTGTACTTTTTGAGCTACTGATACATCAATAAAGAAGACCATTCACAGGATACTTATGCTATATGTCACTGGTGATGTTTTTCCTTTTGTGATATTTGTTTTCATTGTTTTCCTTACTGTGTTTTAATTTAATCTAATTGTAAAACAAAAAGTGAAGAAGTAAGATTTGTTATTTGAACACCTTATTTTTGGCTGTGTTTGCAATATTAATGTTTTCTTCTGAAGCCTAATTGAGAAATTCTTAAATGTAATCTTTTCAATCACTACTAAATTCACTAATGATTCATTTCATAATTCATTTATAATCTAAGATCCAGTAACTTTAACTAGCTTGCCATGTGATTTCTCTTCAATAAATTGATGCATCATCTATCTTTTATTTTGACTCCATAGCCCAATGGAAAATAATTAATTCAAAAATATCACTTAACCAACCAACCAAGTAATCAATCAAACAAACAAACAGTTCAATCATTATCATAACTAACCTAATATCAATTGAGGAAACGAAGCTAAATTATATAGAGAGAGCCCTCTCTTAAGCTGGCAGGGATAGATCCCAACTTTAAAAGCAGTTTGATGTTTTCCTATATAATAATTCTTGCCAATATTAAAATTATAGAACGACAACATATCCTACAACTATAAAGAAACAAAAAAGGCAGGAGCAGAGCGGAAATTAAATCAAAAAAAAAAAAAAAAAAAGATAACAACAAACAACTACTCCTACTCCTAACCTAATGGAGAATAGACCAAACTTACATAAAATGAAAATTCTAGTGTAACTACCGACGCAATGAATAACCTATATGGGAAAGGGAATGCATATTAAGAAATATATTCAAACATAAAAACAAACAAAAAATATAAGGGAATACAAACCATGACATTCGAAGTTTGAAATTGTATGTAGAAAAATATGAAAGAAAATTGCATGCAAAGCCTTCTATGAATTCATTATGGTGTTTAAACACATTGTGACTTGAATATAAGCAAGAACAAACTTTTGAACCTCAAAATTGGATGAACATAAAGAAATAATAAAAATTACGTTTCACAACAGTGGTCACCAGGTATGACTCATCCAATGGTAGAGCGATAGGATTTTGTAAAACATATGGAGGATGTGAAAATTGTGAAATGATTTTCAATTTGTGCGACAGAGTGATGAGGAGCCTTGAAAGAAATAGTGTTGTTCTGATCGGAATTGGAACTAGCCTCAAGGCTATGGCAACCTTGAGATAACCATCATCTTGGGATGAAGTGCCTCGATATCTTGCAGAAGTTCCAACTCATCAAAAGATAGATCATCAAATAACAGTGGCATAGCAATATCAACAATAGAAAAATCAAAGTCGTGACCCAATGAATTGATTGTGGATGAGCATCCTCATGATCTGATGAATCGTAAAGAGGGGAAGATTGAAAATAATAAATTCTACCCTCTATTTCTTCAAAATAATGAGATGATAGATTGGAGAGATCAAGAAGAGAATATTTTGCCTCTCCACATTCGGATGCAAAACTAACATTCCACGAGTTCTGAATGTGATATGAGATAAAATTATAAGAAATTGATTCCTAATAAGATTCAACAGGAATGGCATAAGCATGAAAAATATCAGGTTAATGAGGGAGAGGTGCAGAAGGAAAATAATCATCCTTCATCGCATATTCTTGTTCAGATGTGGACTCCCACACATAGTCATCGTAAATTATATCGCAAGTTTTCTTCTCAACACCAATTCCATCCGAAACTTAATCCTCATGAACATCAAAAGAAACATTTGAAATGGGTGAACACAACAATTCATAATTAAGAGGACCAAAGGAACCAAATGATGGAGGAAAAGGAGATATAACATCATCGTAAACATCATATTCGTAGTCCAAACTTGTGCTGGAAATATGAGTATGTGGGATGAGAAAAGATGGTGGTAAGTCAACAGATGAATTCTCAAGTTCTCCCTCCTCAACCTACGGAAACATAGTTGTTTGATGAGAAGGAGACAAAGAGTCACTATGAACAACAACTTCGTCTATTGCAGACTTAGAAGCTTTATAACTGAGGTATATTGGGAGAATTTTGAGAGATTCATATTCATGTGGATTCATCGAAATTTGAATAAGAAATTTGAAATTATCATTCATTAAAGGCCAATATATATCATCTTAAAAAAATTCAAAACAAAAATGAATGAAACAATTGTGAAAATCATTAAGAGATTCATCAGGTTCTTTTTCCAATCACACAATTTTCTTGAACACAAATTAATAATCATACCTATCAAATGGCCAGAAAATTTTTGTGGCAAGATGTTCAAAAGAGTGTATGTAAGTAACAAGAAATGTGTAACACCAATCTTTTACACACCCTTTGAATGTGAGGATGAATAACCTACATGCAGCATACTCACAGTGGATATTGTGTTTCATGCAAAATTTAAAAAAATGAGCAGTTTGCTCGAAAATGGTTGTTCCACCCTTGCCATCGAATTTCAGATTTGACAAGTCATTAATAATTTCCATGGACATTTTCAGATTTTCAATTTTTGAAAAATATTTCGGGGCTAAGATATGGGAAGAAGTCATTAATGAGTGCGAAAATTTTAAACAGAATTCATGGTCTCAGATTGTCATCTGTCCCTCCGTCTAGCGCCAAAAATGTCGACAGTGTTGGACCCTCCAACATTCATGGGATCTCCTCGATATGAAGTCCCAATTATACTTGACATTGTTTGGTGTAGGATTCCCATCCAAAATATGACCCAGTTTTTGATGCAGTGGGTTTTAATGATGTGCCTTAGCTACAATAACACATTGAGGGAGTATATTTCTTTGGAGGAGCAAGTGATGTTGACTTCATGTTCCACTATTTGGGCTAGTGGTCCGTCAATGGTATATGTATGATTAGAACTTTAAATTTAATCAAATCTTAGAGCCGACACATTTTCATGCATATGTTGTGAATATAGTAGGATATTCTTTTTGTATTTTCAATGTATGTTATTTCACTTACTCTTATGCTTATGAACTAATTCATTTTCATTGGTATGAATCTTGTTGAATGCATGTTGTTGTATTACTCCATCAATGTTAACTTGTGAACTATTTCACATATTAGCTTGTGATTTCTTTATGCTCATGTGTTTCTTTCAAGATGTGTACTATTAGAGGCTTCTAAGGGGCTCACTCATTTTCCTTTTGTGTGTTAGAACCTTCATGCATTGCCCGCAGGGTCACACACTTGCTCTCACCAAAGTCACCATACATCACTCTATGTGTTATTGTAGCCAAGGCATATTATTAAAACCCATTGCATTAGAAACCAAGTTGTATTCCAGATGGTAATCCTACACCAAATGGTGTGAGCTCTAATTGGGACTTCATATCTGGGAGATATCCTGAATGTTGGTAGGTCCAACACCGTCAACAGAAAGATAAAGAAAAAATAAAATCAAGCCAAATAAAAGGTTAACAAGATGAAAGAGTAAAACAAATTACTTCATCATTTCCCTCCCGAAATCCCTCCCCCCCCCCCTCACCCTGCTTCTAGTCATAAGATCATAATGTTTATCTAAAGAAAAAGAGCTCAAAAAAATAGTTAAGAAATTGAAAGTGTTGTTTATTTATAGGTAACATCAGATATGCTCTAGCTCCAAAATTTCATGGAGGGGATAGAACACACGATATCTCCAAGACCCAGAAATAGTTTGGAGAAATTCTACCTGAAACTCAAGTTATTAAAATAATTAATTATTTTTAATGAAGCCTAAGTTAAAAATTAAGGAATTAAAATAATTAAATTGAATTAACTTAAATGTGGGTGAGAAGCTTCTAAGTGACGAGGATCAATTCTATTTTAATATTAGTCAATGATTAAAGATTAAATTGTGGTCTTTGATTTATCAACAGGAAAAGTATAAGTGATGACTTGTGGATTAGTTGAAGGCAAGTCAAGCAAATACTCAATAACCCGAGGGAAATCGATTCTTCAGAATTTAGAATTAAATTTCAGAGGGAGAGTTGCAGGGAAGAGGAAGAGGAGGGTTACAAAATCATTTAGAGCTCGAGGAAGAAGGACGTAGAGCCACATAGGATCAGTGCAGAGGTATAGCACAGATAGACACCACAGAGAGGAAACACAGCTGGGATGCAGTCCTCACGCAGTCCCTATGCAAAGGATCATGTAGAGGTGATGCAGTGGAGGTTGAGAGACTCGTGAGTGTCAAAATATTTTTGGAGGTTAGGAGAAAATTATCTTAAGTGTTTTCTTGGAATTTTCTCAATATTTCTACTAGTCCTTCCTTATAAAGAGATTGTTGCTGAATATTAATAAATAAAGCCTCATATGTTGCACCAATTTACCCACATTGGGTTTTTCTGGGAACAATTTTCGAAAAATAAATGTGCTGATGTGATTTATTCATGTGCATATATTTCACTCTTATTTTCTCTATGAAATTATGTGATAATTGTAGTAGAATTTATTTTGATTTTTACTAAAGGGTTTTTGTAAATAACTCATTCTGAATAATAACTTGGAGAAATAAATCAGTTACTGAAGTAGAATTTTAGATTTGAAATTTTCACATGGTATCAGAGCAAATATTGGGTAACATAGTTGGATATTCTACAATGGAACGTTGTCTTTATCAAGGGTTCACACAGTTCTTGTGAGAAAGAGGAAAGCATGAAAGAAACAATGGTTCATGACATCTATGTTTTGGCTTCGAGATTGGAAGAAGAACTCGCTTTCTTGTCAAGCTATGCTTCTTCATAGGTTTGGTATATTGATAGCGAAGCTTCTGCACATATCACAGGAATACAAGGTTTTTATTTTGAGCTACCAAGAAGAACAAATTAACTTCAAGATTTCCATGGGAAATAAAGAAAAATGTACCCCTGTTGGAAGAGGTACCATAGTTTTTCAAACTGAAGTAGGAGATCAACTTCGGGCCACCAATGTGATGCATGTGCCAGGGTTGGGGATGAACTTTCTCTTTGTATCTCAACTACAAAAAAAGGATATGACGTATACTTCATTGGAAAGAAGGTATATTTCAAACACTCGAGTGGAAAGAAGAAGGCCCAAATTGGAGTCAAGAGCAACAAACTATATAAGCTACAACTTGAATATCCAATGGCACTTATAGGCAACAATGGCGAGAAGGATTTAAATGAGATAGGGCATAGAAGTATGGGGCACTTAGACCATGGGGCTCTAAGAATTCCCAGAGAGACCATTACAAGAGTTCTAGAGTTGATCACTAAATGGGATGAGGCTTGCAAAGGGTGTGTACTAGGAAAGTATGCCAAAGAAGCTTTCTCGAGAAGCATCAGTAGGGCTAAGAGTGTCTTAGAATTAATACGATCAGAAATATGTGGACCAATGTCCACCAGAGCTCTTAGTGGTTCCAAATACTTTGTCACCTTAATTCATGACCATTCCAGGAAAACTTGGATCTACTTTCTAAAGTCCAAGGATGAGGTCTTTGATCAATTCAAAGAGTTTAAGGCTCTGGTTGAAAATCTTACAGGAAAGAGGATAAAGATATTGCGTTTACGTAATGGTGGAGAATATAATGATAAAAAATTCATTGAGTTCTATGCAAGGGAAGACATCAAAATAGAATGGACCGCTCGATATAATGTGGAGCCAAATGAGGTTGGAGAGAAGAAAAATAGAACTATTGTTGAAGCAGTGAGGGAATTGTTGTATGATCAAGATATGCCAAATTTCTATGGGAGGAAGCATGCAGTACAGCCGTGTATGTTCAAACCAAGATTCCTCACAAGGAACTAGGTAATATTACATCGGAGAGTTCCTTCACTAGCAGAAAGCTAGAAGTGAGCCACTTCAGGATCTTTGGTAGTTTAGAATACTACCATAAACCCGAAGAAAATAGGAAGAAATTGGATCAGAATGTAGAAAAGGGATATCTAGTGGTATATAGTGATAATGCTAAGGCATATAGAATCTACATTCCTGGAAGTAGGAATATTGTAGTACGGTGGGATGTAAGGCTCATGGAGGACAAATATTTTAGGGAATCCCGGGAGATGCCTTTCGAAACACACTAAGAAGATGATCCATTGGTCCAGCCTCTTTGATAAGCCGAAGCTAGCACCAGTGCTTCTCCAAGGCATACGAATCCAGAGGTATTACTTCAGGAATTTTTGAAGGAGGATGAGAAGGTATATCCACCCACTATCAGAAAAATAATGAGCCAAGAATTGCGACATATTTTGAGAGATGCAGAATAATTCGTCGGAGCTCCGAGAAGCGAGAAGAGGAAACATAGACAACCTGATAGGTACCAAGATTTGGTGGCCCAGGTTGGAGAAATCCATAGTTTCTAGGAGTCAGCTCAGCATCAGGTACGGGTAGATGTAATGGGTGGAGAATACAATTCCATAATTACCAATGATGTATGGGAAGAGGTACGTATGCCTTAGGATAGATGAATTGTAGGTTCGAGATGTATCTATAATATCAAATATGTTGCAGATGGCAGCGTGGAAAAATACAAATCCAGGTTTGGGGCTAAGTGGTATCCTCGGAAGGAAGGGATAGACTACGAAGAAACCTTCACCCTAGTAGCCAAGTATAGTTATATCAGATCCATGATATTCCTTGGAGCGCAAATAGGGTGGGAGATTAAACAGATGGACGTTAAGTCTGCTTTCATCAATGGGGTGATAGAGGAAGAAGTATACATTGAACAACTAGAGGGATTTGAGACACATGAGCATAATAATTATATATTTAGGCTTAAGAAAGCCTTGTATGGACTTAAACATACACTTAAATCTTGGTACGGTCGAATTGATGGTTACCTGCAGAAGATGTGATTCATCAATAGTGACGCAGATCCTAGTTTACTATTTGATAGTAGGGAATGAGCCTCTAATTCTAGTATTATATGTAGATGACCTATTCCTGACAGGTTCATCTAGAATCACCAAGGATTGTAGGAAAAACCTAGCTACAAAATTCAACATGAAGGATTTGGGATTGATGCATTATTTTCTGGGTTTGGAATTTTGGCAACAGAAGGGTGAAATATTCCTTGGACAAGGGAGGTATGCTATAGTAATTCTAAAGAGGTTCAAGATACAGGATTGTAGACCCATGTCTAATCCAATGATCACTAACTGGAAGAATATTGATGCATCTAAGGATAAATAATTTGATCCCACCTTATACAGATAGCTCATAGGATCCTTGATGTATCTGGTTAACACGAGACCAGCTATTTGTTATGCAGTCAACACCCTCAGTTAGTTCATGGTGGAAACAAAGAGGGTGCACTGGGCGAAATCCAAGCATTTTTTCAGATATATACAAGGAACAATCAATCATGGGTTAAGCGGGGAATGATGCAAGGCAATGACATATGACTAAGCAGGTTCACTGACACAGATTGGGCTTCGGTAGATCGAAAATGTGCCACTGGGTACTATTTCGGCATTGGACCAGGAATGAATTCTTGGTGCAATAGGAAACAGAAGTCTGTGGTTCTAAGCTCAGCCAAGGTGGAATATATGGCAGCCAACACAAATTTGTGTGAAGCCATATGGCTTAGGAAGCTGCTTGTGAATCTATTTAGGAGAAGGATGAAGGTGACCAAAATTTTATGCAATAATCAGAGTTGAATCAAGCTCTCTGAGAATCTGATGCTTCATGATTGATTTAATCACATTCACATTAGGTGTCACTTTATCATAGATCGTGTCTAGCAGGGACAAGTATAGTTATAGTACACTCTGATAGGAGAACAGGTGGAAAACATCCTCACTAAGGCTTTGGGAAGAAAAAAGTTTTTTTTTTAATTTCAGGGAGAAGTTGGGGATGATTAATAATATTTTTCAGTAGCAAAATGGATAGGTGCAGTACTTAAGAGGGATTTGAAGTACATATGAGGCAGTGATGGTGACAGTATCATGGGCAACAATACAGATAGTAGCAGCGTAGTAGATGAGGGGTAGTAGGCCAAGCATCAACAACATAAAGGACTGATGTCGTGGATCAGGGTGATGCTTCTAGTAGGAAGTATTACTAGAGCACTTTCCTCACTAGGAGGGATTGATGATTTTTGGGTATCATTGGATGTGCTCTAGCTCCAAAAATTTTGCGGAGGGGATAGAACACATGATATCTCCGAGACCTCGAAATCATTTGGAGAAATTAACCCGGAATGAAAGTTATTCAAATAATTAATTATTTCTAATGAAACCTAAGTTGAAACTTAGGGAATTAAAATAAATAAGTGAACTAACTTAAATGTGGGTGAGAAGCTTCTAAGTGATGAGGATCAAGTATGTTTTAATATTAGTTGTTGACTAAATATTAGATCATGTCTGTTGATTTATCAATAGCAAAGATATAAATGAATACTTCTGGGTCAGTTGAAGAAAAGTCTCACAAATACTCAGTAACCCAAGGGAAGTCAATTCTTCAGAATTCAGAATTTGATTTCAGAGGGAGAGTTGTAGGGCAGAGGAAGAGGAGGGTTTCAACATCAGTGATACATCTAGGAAGAGGGATGCAAAGCATCAAAGGGGTAGTGTAGAGGGATATCACAGAGAGGCAATGAAATTGGGATGCAATCCTCACACAGTAACTACGTAGAGCATCACGCGGAGGTGACATAGTGGAGGCTGAGAGCCTCGTGGGTGCCAGAATTTCTTTGAAGGTTAGGAGAAAATTATCTCAGGTTTTTTCTTGAATTTTTCTCAATTATTCTGCCAGCCTTTCCTTGTAAAATTTTTTTTGCTAAAGATTAATAAATAAACCCTCATATGCTACACTAGTTTTCTCGCATATTATTTTTACGGGGACAATTGTCCAAAAATAATTGTGTTGATGTGATTGATTCTAATGAATATATTTCACTCTTATTTTATCTATGAAATTATGTGATAACTTCAATAGAATTTATTTAGATAGTTACTGAAGGGTTTTTGTAAATAACTTATTGTGAATAATAAGTAGGAGAAATCAATCAATTACTGCAATAGAATTTCCTATTTGAAATTTTCACATGGTATCAGAGCAGAGATCAGGTAACATGGATGGAGATTTTGCAATGGAACGTGGTCTTGATGCTACTGGAGCAACAACTCGAGAGGATTCACACTGTTATCCTGAGAAAGAAGAAAGCATGAAAGAAACAATGGATCATGACATATTTATATTGGCTTCTACAATGGAAGAAGAATTCTCTTTCTTGTCAAGCTTTGATTCCTCATAGGTTTGGTATATTGATAATGGAGCTTATGCACATATGACATGAATAGGAGAATTATTTTCGAGCTACCAAGAAGAACAAATGAACTTCAAAATCACCATCGGAACTAAGATGAAGTGTACCCCTGTTGGAAGAGGTACCATAGTTTTTCAAACTGAAGCAGGAGATTGGCTTCGGGGCACCAATGTGTTGCATGTGCCAAGGTTTGGGATGAAATTTCTCCTTGTATCTCAGATACAAAACAAAGACTATGACGTATACTTCATTGGAAAGAAGGTATATGTAAAACACCCAAGTAAGAAGAAGAAGGCCCAAATTGGAGTTAGGAGCAACAAATTGTATAAGCTACAAATTGAATCTCCAATGGCACTAATATGAAGCAGTGGTGAGAAGGATTTGAATGAGATATGGAAGAGAAGTATGGGGCACTTACACCATGGGTCTCTAATAATTCTCAGAGAGACCATCACAAGAGTTTCAGAGACGAGCACCAAACATGATGATGTTTGCATAGGGTGTGTACTATGCAAGTACACCAAAGCAGCTTACTCCAAAAGTAGCCATAGGGCTAAGAGTGTCCTACGATTAATACACTCAAACATCTACATACCAATTTCCACCAAAGATCTTAGTGGTTTCGAATACTTCATCACCTTCATTAATGACCATTTCACAAAAACTTGGATATACCTTATAAATACCAAGGATGAGGTCTTTGATCGATTCAAAGATTTTAAGGCTCTGGCTAAAAATCTGACATGAAAGAGGATAAAGATACTTCGTTTCGATAATGGTGGAGAATATATTGATAAAAAATTCACTGAGTTTTGTGCAAGGGAAGGCATCAAAAGAGAATGGACTACTCCATATAATCCAGAGAAGAATGGAGTTTCTGAGAGGAAAAATAGAACTATTGTTGATGTAGTGAGGGCAATGACGTATGATCAATATATGCCCAAATTTCTATGGGCGAAAGCATGTATTCTAGTCGTGTATGTTGAGAACAAGATTCCTCACAAGGCACTAGGTAATATTACACCAGAGAGTATCTGCACTAGCAGAAAGCCAGAAGTGAGTCATTTCAGGATCTTTGGCAGTTTTTCATACTGCTATTACCCGAAGAAAAGAGGAAGAAATTGGATCATACTACAAAAAAGGGATCTGGTGAGATATAGCGAGAATGTTAAGGCATATAGAATATACATTCTTGGAAATAGGAATATTGTAGTACCGAGGGATGCAAAGTTAATGGAGGATAGAGCTTTTAGTAAATCCTAGGATATGCCTTCTGAAACACAGTCATAATATGATCCATCGGTCCACCCTCTTTGACAAGTTGCAGCTAGCACCAGTGCTTCTCCAAGGCATAATAATCCAGAGATATTACTTCAAGAAGATTCGCATCAGGAGGAGTATATATATCCACCCAATACCAGTGGAAGAACCAAACGACAATTGCGAAATATTCTAAGAGACATAAAGGAATTCGTCGAAGCTCCTAGAAACGAGAAGAAGAAGTGTATACAACCTGACAGGTACCAAGATTTGGTGGCTCAGGTTGGAGAATCCTCTAATTTCGAGGAGGCAGCTCAACATCAGGTATGGGTAGATGCAATGGTGGAAAAATATAGTTTCATAATGACCAATGATGTCTAGGAAGTGGTACCTAGGACTTAGGATAGATTGGTTGTAGGTTCGAGATGGATGTACAAGATCAAATATGTTATAGGTGGCAGCGCAGAAAAAAGAAGAAGCCATGTTTGTGGCTAAGGGGTATTATTATAAGGAAGGGATATACTACGAAGAAACCTTCACCCAAATATCTAGATATACTTCTATCAGATCTGTGATATCCCTTACAGCACAGATGGGGTGGGATATTCACCAGATGGGCATCCATTAGGGGAATTTTGAGGTCTAAAATGGGCCTCACAAGAAAAATGTACAACAAAAAAAAAACTTTATAAGAACCAATAGGATTCAAGATGAGGATGTCAACCATGGGGGATGATTCCCCATTTTTTAAGTAAAAGGGTTAAAATATTAAAAAACAATAAAATAATAAAACTATTTTTTCAAGATGTATTTTCAACTTATCTCACAACGTTTTTGCTCAAATTTCGAGTGGGAGTACTCGTTGGATGCAAAATTTAATTCCTCATCGAAGGAGTACCCATGTTCCATACTTTTGATGGACCTTTCTACACGAAAAATGAGAAATACATGAAGAAACGTGATTGCAATCACATTTTTCATGTATTTATCATTTTTTGTGTAGAAGAATCCATCAAAAGTATGAAACATAGGTACTCCTTGGATGAGGAATTAAATTTTTCATCCAACAAGTACTACCGCTCGAAATTTTAGTAAACAATTTGGGAGATAAGTTGAAAATACGAGTTGAAAAAGTAGTTTTATTTCTTTTTTCCCTCTAAAATTTAATGATGTAATCAAACATTATTTTATTATTTCCACTATTATTTTATAATTTCCTTAGGAGGCCCATTTTAGACCTAAAAATTTCCTTAATGAGGACTACTTTCTTGAATGGCATGATAGAGGAAGAAGTATACATTGAACAACCAAAAGGCTTTGTAGCACATGAGCAGAAGACTCATGTATGAAGGCTTAATAAAGCCATGTATGGAGTTAAACATGCACCTAGAGCTTGGTACGATCTGATTGATGGTTACTTGCAGAAGATGGGATTAGTCAAGAGTGAGGTAGGTCTTAATCTCTACTATTGGACAGTAGGGAATTAGCCTCTAATTTTGGTATTATATGCAGATGATCTGTTCCTGAAAGGTTCATCTAGGCTCATCAAGGATTGCAAGGAAAACCTAGCTACATAATTCTACAGGAAGGATTTGGGATTGATGCATTATTTTTTTGGGTTGGAATTTTGGCAACAAAAGGGTGAAATCTTCCTTGGACAAGGGAGGTATGCTACAAAAATTCTGAATAGGTTCAGGATGTAAGACTATAGACCCATGGCTACTCCAATGATCACTAACGGGAAGAATATTGATGCATCTGAGGATAAATAATTTGATCCCACCTTATACATAGAGCTCATAGGATCCCTAATGTATCTGGTTAACACAAGACCAAATATTTGTTATGTAGTCAACACCCTCAGTCAGTTCATGGTGGAACCAAAGAGGGGGCACTGGGCAGTAGACAAGCATGTTCTCTGATGTATACAAGGAACAATCCAATATGGATTAATGTAAACCCAAGGAAATGAAATCAGACTAAGTGGGTTCACTAATGTCGATTAGGCTGGAAGTTCAGTAGAATGGAAAAGTACCATTGGGTACTATTTCAGCATTGGATCAGGAATGATTCTTGGTGCAGTAGGAAACATAAGTGTGTGGCTCTGAGCTCATTTGAGGAGGAATTATCATAGTGAGCACGAATTCGTGTGAAGCCATATGGCTTAGGAACACTACAAGAAAAAAGCACATTGGTGAGGGTCATGCTTGTGACAGACCTTTAAGGTCCGTCACCAATGTCACATATGGTGACGGTCATTAAAAAACCATCACTGTAAGTGTATATAGTGATGGTCCTTTATGGTCCGTCACCAAAGACATTTTCAATGACACTTTTGGTGAGGGTCGTTAAAGGCCCATCACTAATTCTCTCTTTGGTGACACTTCTAGTGACGAACTTTTAATGACCCTCACCAATGCTCTTTTTGTTACTTTGGTGACGGTCAAAAAATGTCTGTCATCATTGATCATTAAAATAATGTCACTGTAAGTGTATATAGTGATGGTCCTTTATGGTCAGTCACCAAAGACATTTCACTTTTGGTGAGGGTTGTTAAAGGCCCATCACTAATTATCTCTTTGGTGACACTTCTAGTGACGAACTTTTAAAGACCCTCACTAATGCTCTTTTTGTTACTTTTGGTGACGATCAAAAAATGTTCGTCATCATTGATCATTCCAATGAGTTTTTGATGACGTTATGTGCCTGTTAATATATTTTTTGTCGCAGGCCAAGAAACTTCTATTAGAAACTCTGAGACACTCCATAGTCAAAGAAGATAGTTCCCTCTGAAATGAAGAAAGGGCATGGCTGGATGGCTTCTCCCCCATGCCTAGACCTTCATCAATCATACACCCAAATCACAAGGAAAAATGACAGATTCGAGACACTTTGGACACTTTTTAGAAGTGGTGGAAATCACAAGGAAAATGCACTATCTTCTTTGACGAAGCCTCAAAAGGAAATCCAGGTAAGTCAGGAGCAGGAGGGGTTATTTATTCTCCGAATGGGGAAAAAGAGGACTTCAGTTGGGGACTTGGGCTAAAAACCAACAATCAGGCTGAAGTTCTCAGTCTTTTAAAAGCCTGTCAACTGGCCAGAAAAGAAAATCCAAGGGAAATTTTAGTCTTTGGAGATTCAGAGCTGCTGATAAAATCTCTAATAAACAAGAAAGGACTCAAGGATCCAACACTAAATAAACAGCTTACAAGAGTGAACAGACTTCTGAAGGACTTCTCCTCAGCTCAAATCTTCCATATCCTCAGAGAATTAAACACAGAAGCAGACAGATTGGAAAATACAGGATGTACTCTAGAAAAGAGCATGATCAGCATAAATGCATGAGCATTGAATATGGCAACTATTCCCTAACTAGGCAAGACTTTCTTGTAAATTCAGTGAATTGTAATGTTTGATTTGGCTTCGGCCAACCCATCTCTATCAATAAAATAATGTTTTCATAAATATATATATATATATATATATATATATATATATATATATATATATATATATATATATATATATATATCATTAAAAAGATATTCATTTAATGCTCATTATTTAGAGCATTTTTTATAATATGTCCAAGGCCATAGTGGTTAGGCTCAGTCAATTTTTTAAGAAGTAATAAGCGTGTATCATTTCCCTCAAGTAATGACTAGTCAACTAGATATTTCCTACGAGTCAACACATGATTCATATCTATTAAGTTTATTATCTAGCAAATTCCATTTAGATAAAGTTCCACTATTGTGTGTAGGAAATATATTATTTAATACATAATCGAGCTCTGACAATTCTATTAATGAGAAATACCTCACAATCCTCAACAATCTAGGCACACCTTAAATTAATGCTTTGGCACACACTAACATTTCTTAGCACCCCACATGTCTTGGAACATATGTGTACCTAGAACATCTTGTGATGACACTAACGCCCAAGCACATGGTGGCATGCGCTAGCACAACATGGAACTCTCCTAGCATGTGTTGGCATGCTGCATATAGTCCCTATCATGCCCTGGAACACCTTCGTTGAATGCATTGACATACATTAGCACTTGGCACACAATGCCACTTGGCATGTATTGGGACCTATTATTAGTGTGCCTAGCATGACCCTTTTCAAAAAGATAAAGTCTTGACTTATTAACCCTCTTATTGGTTCTTCCTTTTGTTGCCTTGACACATATTGACATACCCTGGCACCCTGTGCCACATTCTTAGCACCTAGCATGTATTGGCATATCTTGGCACTATTAATTGGCACATGATATAATTAGCACACCCTGGAACTCCCAAGCACACTTTGGGAATTCTTAACATGCTTTGATATTCCCTAGCATGCCTTACCAATGCTTAGCATACCTTGTCCCTCCCTCATTGGCATGACAACTAACACTGACCATTAACACTAGTCTTTGGCAATACACGTTCCTCATATTCATTAACTTCCATGAATTTTTACCTAGTGCTCCCTTAATGTTTTTTCCTAGTACTCCTTAACACTCATAAACATGCATTATCACTCTCTAGCACACCTTAATTAGCACTCTTCAACATTCCCTTCCACTTCATAACATGCATAACACTAGTCCCTGACACATATTGGCGCTTGGCACATGTTGGGGCTTGGAAAGTCTTAGCATGTATGGAATATGTTGAGATGCCTTGGTATGATTTCGCATGGTTTAATATTAAATTTATTTGTGATGATCAATTGTTGGAAAGTAGATGAGAAGTAACAAAGGAATACTTGGCACTTAGAATGCACTAAGACTTTGCACTTGGCACCTATTGCCGCCTAGTGTTGGTGTGTCTAGCATGCCCCTCTTGGAAAAGGTAAATTGATGACTTAATAACCCTCTCTTGTAGTTTAACTTTTTTCTCCCTTTTGTTGTCTTGACAGACCCTAACACACATTGACACACCCTTAGCTTGCACATCTTGGCATGCCTTATCACTTGGCACATCTTAGCATGCTTGACATGTGTTCCCACTATCTGGCACATCAAGGGGGTGAACAGAGATGTATTCCTAAAGTAGGTCGAGTACGAGGGGAGAGTAAGGGTTGCTAAAGGGTGGTAATGATCATCCTCCAAGAGCAAGATCATCATGTGAAGGTTCAGAAGAATGTTGCATACCTTAATGGTCGGTTTGCACTAGGAAGTAGGATGGCATATTGTTGGTTCTCTTCTGGCAGATTGAGCTTAAGAGAGGTTTCTCATGAGAATATGGGCATGTGATTTAAATGGTGTCTTTGTGTGAAGGCTGCATCAAATTCTGAAATGTCGAAATTTGCAACAAGAAACAGTGAGATTGGAAACTAGAAAGGACAAAAAAAAATGCACCCACACTGGTGAGGAATTTTGATGCACCAGGAGTGAGGAATGTGGGGCGTCTAATTTATTTTTCCCTTAAATAAATTGGACAATAAATTTTAATTTCATCTCATAACAACTTGTGTCAGTTAATTAAGTCATGATGACCAAGTTAGCTCAAGAAATTCGAGTTGAGGGTCTAATATGAGGCATCTAGAGGGATTCTAATTTTTTGGGGTCCAGTTGAAGTTGATGCATTAGTGGGGTGCAAGTGTAATTAACTCAATTAAAAGAGTTAAAATTAGTTTAACTAGTTCTAACTGAGTGATGAGCTCGTGAGAGGTCCAGTGAATTAAATTAGATTTAATTCACAATGAGTGATCAATCAGATAACTGATAATTCGCTATTAATAGTTGCATGCATGTCAGTTTCAAGGAATACCCAATTGAGACAGAGGTTAAAGGCAATATAACTATCAGTTGTATTCAGAGAAAATTTCCCATGTGCAATTATAATGCCATGATGGTTTGCGCAATCAAGGAAGAATGATTTTCCTAATTAATAAGGAGTTAATTCCCTAGGATTTGCATGAGCAAGGCAGGCTGAAGGAAGGATGAGAATTGGCTAAGTACAAGACCGAGTTTGCCTAGATCAACGGGAGACAATTGACAGAGTGCTGGAGAATCTCATGAGAGATTAAGCATTGTATTTTTTCATGATTCCTTGACTTAATACACAATAGAGATAGAGGGGTTTTGATTAGTTGCTTTCCCCAAATACATCATGTTGTTGTGCAATTGATAATTTATTTCTCTTTCTTATATGTGATTGTGCGATCATGTTTTGTTTCCGTAAAAGGATTCAATATCTTGTTTTAGTAGATTACAAGATCAGATTGAATCTCGTTGGTTAAATTTTCTACATGGTATCAGAGCAGGAATTTTTTGGGTGGCGAGTTTGTAGAGAACATCTGAAGATTTGGTGTAACATTTTCGAAACAAATAGAATATTTGGATTCCTTGCAAAAATATACCCAAATGGAAAAGAAAATGGTCAAATTGGAGCTCGGATGAGGGATATATCAACGATTTAAAATCAACTCTTTTTTAGAAACTTTTTGTAACTTCGGGACAATTACACTGTGCGTGAGTCAAGAACCTATATGCACTTGATGTACCAAATGCATGCAAAGATTTGGGTAGAAAGGCATAAGTTAGAGACTTGGTGGTTTAGAGGGAGCATAAATTACCTCTCAACATGCATCCTCATCAGAAGCAGTCTCAGAAGGTTGTGGAGTAGCTGCCACAATTGGAGAAGCAGAGAGGAGACCGAGTGGAAGCGTCCAGTACTCAAGCAGAGACCTCAATGAGGGGGAAATTTTGAGCCAAATGGGAAGAGGGAGCAGCCATACCTCAAGGTGTAAGGTGGGGTTATGTGTAGACATAATCCCAAGATAAGAAATTTATGCAGGTCCATTGAGATGGCGTGTCTCATGGATCGAACCTGGCTACGAGGAGCCCACAGTACAGTAGTAGGAAGGATCAGTTAGATTGATGTAGTCAAATGTCAGCAAGACAGAAATCAGAGTGACAAATTTCAAATACTAGAGCACAAATAGAGTTAGCAACAGTTCAAAGGGCACAGATGCAGATGTCAATAGTAATGCAGAGAATCCAGTACTAGACAGGTGCAGTAGCTAGCAGCAGTCAGAAGACTCTGATGACAGATGCATTATACTGATTCAGTTTTTCAGAGGCTATTCAGTTTCAGGATTTGTAGGTGCAAACAACACTAGAGAAGTGTAGCATGCAGCACATTCCAAAGGTATCGGATGGTGATAGATTGAATTCCTTTCTTGTTGAGAGGGAGTGTTGAAATTTGCAACAAGAAACAGTGAAATTGGCGACTATAAAGGACAAAAAAATATGCACCCACATTGGTGAGGAATTTTGATGTACCAGGAGTGAGGAATTTGAGGCGTCTAATTTATTTTTCCCTCAAATAAATTGGACAATAAATTGTAATTTCGTCTCATAACAACTTGTGTCAATTAACTAAGTCATGATGATTGAGTTAGCTCAAGAAATTCGATTTAAGGTGATCGAGGTGGATATTGGTGGCCACCCGCCTATTCCACTTGGGCCCTCACCATTGTCTCTTTCAGTTTTTCAGTTTCCTTAATTATAGCACAATTTACTATTTTTGTCAGTTGTTCGGGTCCTGAATTTTCGAAGTCATTTTGAGGCCCCAAACGATATTTTTTGGGCATGAAAGGTTTGGTGATTTTATAGATATCATATTAGAAGTTGTAGTTCGCGGAGAGATCTTTCTAACGAAGTATCATGTGTGTCAAACGAAGATCATATGACCAAGTTACAACCCCGGGAAGTTGGTTGCCCAACTGACCCCAGTGGGGCCCATAAAATCTTGGTGTTACATCTCCTCAGGTTAGGGTTTTGGTTGTTTAGCATTTTATCTTATTTTAAATAATAAAAAGACCCTTGATCCTTATTGTAACACAGTTCAGAGGAATATAACTATCATTTGTATTTATAGAAAATTTCCCATGTGCCATGATGGATTGCGCAATCAAGGAAGGTTGATTTTCCTAATTAATATGGAGATAATTCCATCGGAATTGCGTGAGAAAGGCGAGCTGAAGGAAGGTTGAGAATTGGCTAAGTACTAGACCGATTTTTCCTAGATCAGCAGGAGACAATTGGTAGAGTGCTGGAGAATCTCAAGAGAGATTAAGCATTGTATTGTTTCATGATTCCTTGACTTAATACAAAATAGAGATAAAGGGTTTTGAGCAGTTGCTTCCCTAGATACATCTTGTGTTGTGTGATTGATAACTTGTTTCTCTTACTTATATGTGATTGTGCGATTGTGTTTTGTTTCCAAAAATTGTAGGAAGGATTTGGTATCTTGTTTTAGTACATGATTACAAGATCATATTGAATCTCGTTGGTTAGATTTTCTACATGAAATAGAAGAGAGGGTTGATACCATCTTGCCTTGTGGTGGTTAGTAGGCCGCAAGGACTGTGATAAAGACCAACATAAATGGAGGAGGGCTTGCACTGTAATTTAGAGCCATAACAGAAGTCGACACAGGCGTAATATTGACTGAGTTACCCTAGTTTAAGGGTCGACATTGAGATCTGAAGTTAATGTCAAGATTCAGTCAAAGAAATGCCCGGAATATATGGATCCATATGAGCTAGGTCGAGTCTCTTATAGAGGCAAGAGTCATGTTTTTTCTATGTGTGGATAGGGTTTTTTCTACAACAATTAGAAGTACATAAGTATAATTCCCTAGCTAGGACAGTTTCCTGGCATGTTTAGTTCATAAGGTATGACCTTAAGACTATGACAAATTTGCGTAGAAGAAGATGGGTTATGACCCTTAGATCGAGGTTTATTTCTGCAATAAAGACCGCAGATCTGGAAGATGGTTTGCAGATTCAGTATGTGTGGAGACAACATATCGAAAGGAGGGTGGAACCTGAGCAGAAGATTGAGCATGCAGAAGAAATGTGCCATATGAAGAATGGATTGACATGCAAAGGAGTTGATTTTGGTGGAATTTCCATAAATTTTTAGACAAAGATCTGAAGAAACCTATAAAAAATTAGTACATGGACTGTTAGTGGTTGATTTGTGACCCTAGTTCAGTCATCTACAAATTGTTAGAAGTATGATAAGAGGAGTAGTTCATATTTGTTCATAGATTGGACAACAAAGATCAAATTGTCAATACACAAGAAAAATGATCTTGAGAGGACTCAAACCATTGTAAGAGCCCTAGATGAAGACAATATTGTGGGCCCTAGATCAATAAAAAGAATTGACTGCCAAATTGATGGTAGGCCAAGTACAATTGGAGGGTTGTTAGGTTACTATCAAAGAAGAGCCTTGAATCTTGTTCTGGTGAAGGACAACAAATTTGGTAGAAGGGTAGGTGTATAGGGCCTAAGGATGTGCAGACTTTGAAGGACAAAAGTAACAGTCAAGTGGGCCAACCAACTAGCGCTAGTTCACTATATTGTAGAGGATTGATTCAGTGAGAAGAAGGGCAACCTCCATAGCCCTAGAATTCTCATCTTGGAGTTATAGTATGGAAAAAGTGGGCATACCAAAGAGTTGTTCACAAATGGAATTGTGAACAACTTGTTACCACTCAAACTAGTTGTGGATCTAAAAGGGGTTCCTAAGAGGGGAACTGCTAGGACAAGGGAAACGATGGAGGCTTAGCCCATTGTCACCACAGCTAAGGCTCCTTGCTCTTCACGGACTTTCACCAATGGGTGGAGTCTCGGTAGTTTAGGAAGTCACTTGTAGGGTATAGGTCAATGAATAGGTGGGAAGTGAACCTCAAAACCCTTTCCCTAATATAAAATAAAGAGTGGGACTTGATTTCCTTTTAAGCAAGGGAATTATCTTCTAGGGAGAGAGGAGGGGGATTGAAGGGTTGAGGGAGAAGAATAAGACTTATGAAGGAAGTTCTAAATCCCTAAAATCCTTTGGGAACTTGGATTCCCAAATGGCCCTTGATGAAAGGCCTTTGACACCAAATGGGACTACATGGGGCCAAGTGGACCCAGGTCAGGTTCGGGGATGGAATTTAGCAACCAATGATGTTCATATCCTAGACAAGGTGATGGGAAAGGATCAGATAAGATTTTTTACTTCGATAGGTTAAATTGATCCTACTAGGTTCTATCCTTGGGAACACCTAGACAAAAATTGATCCTAGAGCTAGGGCTTGAGGTATTTGGAGATTCCACCATCAGAATTGGCCCAAGTTCTGAGGAGAGTGAGGGCACCCAACAACGCAGCTGCCTCTAGGAGATAGAAGTTTTCCTCTAGCTAGATTCCTGGGAAATTGTTTCCCTATGTGACCTAATGGGGCTAGACCTAGGGAATGTGAAAATTTCTTAATCTAAGAAACCCTATTGTAGTATCTTGATTTACTTCTCCTACTTGAATTAAGTTACAAGTTAATTTCTGAAATATTCAATAAATTAGCGAATTAAATAGTAAATACAACTAGCAACCTACACATACAGATCAAATATTGAATAACATGCTCAAAGACAAAGTGACACACGGATTTTCTGGACAACTATCCCAGAAAAAATCCAATGTGGAAAACTGATGTAGCTAGCTCTGGAGGGTTTTCATTATTATGCAGAATCTAAGTACAACAATCCTAGGCACCAAAACTGGTTCACCCAACAGAGAAATAAAAATGACAGTAATATGCTGCTCTAAATCCCTCTACGTCAGCCTAATTGGCCTGCGTCGGCCTCTGCGCTCCTCAGTAAGGGCCCGCGTCACACCTGAAGGGCTTAACTTCCCTTGCGCTGCCCTAACTAGGCCTGCATCAGCCCTGCATAGCTCCTGCTGCCTCTGCGCTGCCCTTGCTGGGCTCTGGCTGGACTGCGTGGCTCTTGCTGCCCTTGTTGCTCTGGCTGGCTGGAATGCTTAAGCAGAAAAATCATAGGTAAGAAAGAAGGCACTGGCCAAAGGTAATGCATAACAGTCAGAAAAAATGAAGAAATGAAATGAAAATGAATCAATGTCCACAAATAACTGAAATAGCTCAATGGGACTATAGAGTAAAAGCTTTGACAACAACAATAAGTGCATATAGAATTAGCTAAGAGAATAGAGGAGACTAGTTCATGAGGTTAAAATGTTGTATAATTGTTGGCATAGGAAAACTGTAGAAATATTGTTAGAGTAAATCTCTGCAGGTACCATTAGTTGGTGATCATCGATAATCATTTCATTTCGTCAAATACCCCAATGAATGGGCCTTACAAGCTATTTGCGTAGACAAACCCCACAGAAGTTGTGTGATGGAAAATATTCACACTATATTGAAGAAAACACCTACCAAATAAGGATGACATTTCAAATGGGGCAAGAAACAATAGAGAGATAGACATCGAAAAAGTTAAAATGCTAGGGCAACAAGAAAGCAACTAGGTAGCATGGTAGAAAGCACAACAAAGAAAATGATAAAAATGGAAAACCCTACAAATTAGCACCCATCCAAACATCACCATACTTTTTTCTTTAACTCTAAATCTCCAAATTCATCAAATTATATCCTGTATTCAAACCTGATCCTCTCTGTTAGCCATTTTGAAGATAAGGCTGAGAACTTGCTACAGAACCATCACCTACATGTAGTGATCTTATTTTGTGACCAGACAACCTACTTTCGTGAAGACACAGAAAGGTAAACACTCTCTACCAAGATTTTCCATACAGCCCAGGTTAAGCAACCACATATACATCACCAATTTTTTCTCTTCAGATTTGTAACTTAGAAGAGTTTTTTTGGACTCTGGCCACCTCCGGGTTGCTCCCAGAGTCACCCAAGCAAGCCCTCTCAACATCATCCTCTTTCTGTAGTACCTAATTAGTAATTGAATTAACCATAATAGTTTCTTGATCATGCAGGTATTTCAAATATATTTCCAATAAGCATAAAGCTTTCATGTTAAACGATCAGGTCAAAAGACTTTAGACTGTGATGCAAAAAATACAAAGAAACCTCACCAACACTCAAAGGACAAACAAAGTATCATGCAGGTATGTATCTTGGGAGGTACTCCACAAGCCTAGTGAGATGGGTTTGTGTGAGTTTGGTCACAAAAGTATTTGTCAGCAAAGAACCCAAGCGAAGGGGTTTTGGACCCAAGATGGGGTTTAAAATCTAAAAGAATGGAGGCATGGAAGGAATTGATGGAGGCAGTGCTTGAGGACAACATACTGAAGGAATTCATTGATACTGATATTCCCCAGTCCACAGCAGCAGATGCCCAACTTCATGAAGCATGGAAGAAGAATGTTGCAAAGGCGAGAAAGATCTTGTTAGAGGGAGTTCGAGACAATAGTGTCTCGAGCCTCCACAAGAAGGAGAATCCATATGCAATGTGGAAGGCCTTAACAAATCTATATCAGAATAACAATGACCACAAGAAGCTGTCGCTGAAAGACAAGCTCAAGAAAATAAAAAAGGAGAAGGGCGACATGATCCAAAAATACTTGACCAAGTTCACTCAATGCCGAGATGAGCTTGGAAGTGTTGGGATCTATGTTGCCTCGGATGATTTGGTGAGCCTAGCTCTTCTATGACTTCCCAAGAGATGGCATAGATACATGGACTCTGATAATGGGAGGGAGAAGCTTTCAAACTGGGAGTGGCTATGGTATAATTTGGCACAAGAAGAAATTCGGTGAAGCACTAGAAATGAATCCTCATCAAAGACTGATGATGAGGAGAATTGTGCCTTGGTTGGAAAGGTGAAGAAAGGAAAAGGGAAGGTGTCCCATTCCAAATCTGAGACCAGCAAGGCAGGCAAGAAGCGAAAATTTTCAAAGGTGAAATGTTTCAACTGTCATGAGCATGGACACTATGCCACAAACTGTCCACAAAAGAAGAATAATAAGAAGGAATGCTAGCTAATGAATGGTGAGAAAAGGAGTTGCACTCAAAAATGAATTGAGCTTAGAAGAAAAAACAAAATTAGCTAAGAGTCTTCATATGAATCCAAGGCACTTTAAGGCATGCAAGAGAACTTTCCTTAACATTGTATTGTCATTCATCCATTTTTGTAATTATAACATTAGGCTGTAAGCCCTAAAGAATGAAGGTGCATGGAATTTAGGAAGGAGGTGTATTGGAACCCAAGTAAAGAGATAAAGAAATGTTCAATTGAGAGGCAAGGCCTAGAACCACACCATCCCCATCCTCCAAATGATCAATATTGTTAGATAAGGATGACTAAAATTGGTGTACAAGTGACTCAATTTATAAGGATAAACTTTATACATGAGGTTGGAAAACATTAAAAAATAATTGAATAAAGAGAGAAAGGGAAAATATAGCAAGGGGCACAAATATGAAGGGCCTATGTCAGCGAAAGTCAAACCAATGGCCAAATGATTTTTACTTGATACCATCTCTTAAGAAAATGAAACTAAATATAAACACATATGTCAAATGGAATACTCCAATACCTACCATAATTAGTTGCATGTTGTTCAAAATATTGAATTAATGACATGCAAACTCTAATTTTGTTTCAAAGTGTCTCGCTTTTCGAGGAAAATACACGAATTTTGAAGGTCTATCATATGTGCTTCTTTGTATTCAGAAATAAAGCTAATTTATGGGAGAATTGTACAAGAAGCTAGTTCCTTAATGAAGGGAGTTCCTATTCATGCGTGAAGCTAGTGGAATGTGACAAGTCATCCAAGACACCTCCAAATATTTTATTTGTGCCTTGGGGAATGTGAAAGATACCCTTAATAGAAAAAAACATAAAAATTCATAGCCGAGTGCCCCAAATGTGATATGTTTCCACTTGTGCAATCGTGCTTCCAAATACGTGAACTCAAACAACAAAACACACCTTAAAATACATGAATGTCTTTCAACATGTGAAAGAAAAAGTAGACCCTTACCCTAGTCTTCCTCTGCTGGCAATTTGGGTCTTTTGTCACAAGATAT
This sequence comes from Pinus albicaulis, assembly GCA_034641835.2. Taxonomy (NCBI): domain Eukaryota; kingdom Viridiplantae; phylum Streptophyta; class Pinopsida; order Pinales; family Pinaceae; genus Pinus; species Pinus albicaulis. The sequence goes on from CM076584.1 coordinate 1,211,099,239, forward strand.
CTCATCTTCTTTGGAAAGAGGACATAAACAAGCTTTTTAGATGTTTCTAAATGGAATACTCTTCACATATGCCATTCTCCTTTACACCACATGATATGAATGCCAATTTTCACATTCTTGATTGTGTCATTATTCTTTTATACATTGACCCTGACTACGCCACGAAATCCTCCAAAATCATCTTAAAGGATGGGAGCTCATCTTCATGCATGAAGCTAGTGATGTGACAATTTATCCAAAATTCCTCCAAATATGTGTTTTGTGCCTTGGGAAATGTGAAAGGTACCCTCCAATGGAAAAAAAACATGCATAAATATTTGTGGCCAAATGCCCTAAACATGAGATGTTGTCACTTGTGCAATTGTGTCTCGTATTGATGCTCAAACTGGCACCCTAGTTGTGCAAGGCTCACAAGGTGTCACTTTGGGCCAACTCAGGGTTGTTTCCACTATGATCTTAACAATAAATCCTATCACTTTGTATTACTTATTGAATCCTGGGGGTATCCCAATGCACAAATTTATGGGGTCTTTTATGTGACTAGATCACTAGCACTGAAAACCATCTTTACAATAGATGGTTCAACATCTTGATAATCCAAATCATGTTGACACAACTTTTGTATTCATTATTCCTTTCATCACAACATCTCCACTAGATATTGATGGTGTTCATAAACCTATTTTTGGCTCTCTTCACTATGGAAACAATATTACTCCGATGCCATTATGCCTACCTTTGCAACTATCACTTTTCACTTCTATCCCATCGGGGAAGTAGCTTTCATCAATGAATAACTACACAACAGGCCTATATGAGCCAATCATTCATGTCATCTATGTAATGCCCACATGACACGGACATTCGATGTCATAACGAAACACTCTATGCTAGATTTCATAGAAACCCAACCCATAACAACAAAATACATTCTATTGTTGAAACCTACAAGTAATGAAAAATTTATATTCTAAAATAAAAATGACCATCAACACCAATTGTAAGCCTTTACGTACACTAGATAATCCTTAGAAATTAGTTCCCATAAAATTTATCTCATATTTTCCCTACTACTAAATAATAACTAAATAAAATTATGAGTATTCTAAAGAATATTGGTACATTCCTTTGAAAGCCTTGGTTGTGCCTACCTCTTCACTTTCTCTTCATAAAATCTTTAATTTCTTTATTTTATCACTCTCCCATTTCATTTATTCTTCTCACACAAAGCAATGTCGATTTTAGGCGGATCTCTCCAAATTTATCTCGATCGAAGCAGTGAAGACGCTGAAATGTCGAGCATTTTAGAACCTGAGCCCTAGTTTCAGCAGGCCAAGCTTTGAAGAATTCAGTCCAATTCTATGGGCGTCGAATAGCTCAGTTTTATCTTCATTTCAGCCCTGGTATGTAATAACCTTCCCTTCCCTCATCAATACTTGTTGTTATGTTATCATTTCAAGGTCGAAGTTATGTTCAGTGTCTACAGATAATTTCATAGATAAACAATAACAGACGGCAGTGTAAAACTACGGTTACTGGTAGTTATTTCCTTCAATTAGAATAGATGAGCCAAACAGAGCTAAGCAGTGACACAACGAGCCAAAATTTTCTTTAATTATTGATTAAAGACATGTTTAGCCTTGAGGTCACGAACGCTGGAAGGACTGAGATAACTAGGTCTGTAAATTGGGTTTTCAACCAAACAGATCTGAAAGTACATTTACGACAATAAATGACGGCAATTATACCTTACTGTAGGCCACAGTCCGGTAACTAAAATTTTTGGCATGCCTGAAGGAGAATATTGGCCAGGCTTCTTAGTCAATATGTACATGTTGACCATCAGTTCCGTGCTTTAAGTTCAACCCCTAAATTAAGGTGCTTCATGGCTACTTCGAAGTGCCAAGCCCGTGGAAATGAAACCTGATCAATAATGTTCTCCAAAGAGCATGGGATGGGTGGGTTTGGGTCCGTAAGAGAATGTTTCATTTAGTACAGAAGATGCTTCCATTGAGAAATCACGGTTTCCAGCTACAAGAAAATGAGGATAACTTAAAGCTCATATCACGGTGTGTTGAGGTTGAGGGCCTTAAATGTTTGGATTTTGCTTACAATTTTTTCCTAGATAATAATTTCTCTGTTGTAAATGCCCCGCCTTGGCAGATACCTAAAATATTTCCAAAACTGTCTTTAGATTACTCTACAAAGTTATTGACATTCAAATTGAATTTTCCAATAGACCAGATTGAAGTCTCCACCAGTGATCCATTTTACTACTGGTAGGGATCGAGTCATCTATGCTTAGAGTTGAATTCGCCACTCTGTGCTTATTTGTTCTTATTGATCTTACAATTAAATTTATTATTGTTATGAATAGAGTTGGCAGGAGTTAAACCCATGACCTGTGAACCTCTACAATAAACTCTCTCTTTATAGCAAGAAACGCCTCTACTTGTATCTACCTTGTTGTAAAAATGAAATAGAGGGTTTTTTGTGATTGAATGACCTCCCCTTAAAATTAGAACACCGTTTTCGACTGAAGTATGTGGGAATTAAATGGCGACTGTACGAACTTCTGCATCAAGCAATATGATTAGGGGTATTTCTTGACAAACTTCATGTGATAGATTTTAGTCCTGGTCCCCTAGAAGATGAATATAAGAGAACTGTTGGCAGCTCTAAATTATATTTGAAGATTTATTTTGAGGACAGACCTATAGGGATACATTTTGGTGCCAACCCTGGTGATGATTGTAAGGGTGCCTCTACCCTAATACAAACGAATGATGTATCTGCTGCTCCAAGGGCGGATTTGCACACAAAAGTTGAGTGAAATAACTCTAATTGCCCCATCAATGAAGTTGGTGATGCCAAGCATATTGTAAATTTTTGTAGATGTTCTATGCTTAGTGCAACTTTACTTTTATTACAGCAATCACCCAAACAATTAAGTAAAATGTTGATAGAACATACCAGTGGATCTATAGAAGACAAACCAGAAATAGATAAATGTGTTGGTGTGTTACGGGGGTCAACAGGATGCTTCAACCAGCAAAGTCTCCTTGGTTAGCCAGCTCAACATGTGTCACAACAACCCTCCAAAGAGCCACACGGGCAACTCAAAGTCAACCCCTGAAAAGTCAACACTGAACAGCAACAAGTAAAAGTCAACACAGCTGGGTCTTCGGTCAACCTTTGACCTCGGTTTTTGTGCCAAAGTGTACGGCCTCTAAAAAAAGAAGTCTCCAACAATTTTCAGCCCTTTTGGACCATGCGTTGACCAAAGTCAACGCTGGTCAAACTTCCTTGGAAACCCTAGCTGCAGAAATTTCGTCCTTCCTCTTGGCCATACAGATTCGTCCTTCTTCCCACGTGTGAGCTGAAATCGTCCTCCAAGGAGCTCGTACTAAATCAGATGAGAGAAGAAGATGTGTGATGAGTTGTTGTGAAATGCTCTCCAACTTTGACTGTATTTATATCCATCATTGAGGTGTGTGACACATCTGCTGGGGGTGCAAAACATTAAGGCCGACCTACACATATAATTTATTTCAAAATAAATGTTCTGCTCATCGGATTAAGATATATTTTATATGGATTTTACACCTCTCCGAAAGAGGAATCCAACAAAAATATCGACGGTACAATGCGAGCATCACAACATGGAGTTTGGACCTAGTTGTCCAATTTTAACACTCCCTCTCAACTAGGGAGAACTCCATCCATCGGTCTGATGAGCATCTCGTACTTCATCCCGTGTGCTTGCTGCGGCCTCTTTATTAGAACATAAATGGGAGTCGATCTGAACTATCATCCAGGTGACAGTTGACCCGGAAGGGGTCCAAAACCTCTCGGACTCACAAGAGTCTCCAACCAGCACGAAGTTGGTTCATCGACCCAGTCGAGCGGAGGTCCCAGACCTCACTAAAATTGATCCCCGAGATCAAGTGGTTGGACCGTGCCATCCTAGATAGAGAGTACGGCAATCTCTGATGCGTCCATCAGTCTTTGCTATTAGTCTCTAGCTTTTCCCACCTCATTGGCCAAATGAGAGGTACTTCCCATGAGCCCCGAACTCAATGGGTAGGATGCATACGGGGCACAAATAATGAGAGGTGAACCAACTCAATAATCACAATGGTGGGGTCCAAGCACACCAACAAGGTTTGGCAAGCCTAGCCTTGTGGTTTCTCATAGCTCCGAGAAGCTATCCCCAAAGCCCCCTAGAGCTCCTCAAACTCATCGTCCAACAGGACCCACATCATAGGGTCTTTCCACGACACCAAGATTCTCACGGAAGGTTAGGAACTTGACCTTCCCCAGGGGCTTAGTGAGAATATCCGCGAACTGCTCATCAGTTCCTATATGATCGAGCCTTACGGCGCCTCGCTGTACCATATCCCGGATAAGTTGGTACCTGATATCAATATGCTTGGATCGGTCGTGGAACACGGGATTCTCAGTCATACGAATCCCACACTGATTATCACAGAGTATCACAGTGGTATCTAGCACATGTCCAAACAGCTCACTAAAGAGATTTCGCAACCAAACTGCTTCACAACAGGCCATACTCGCTGCAATGTATTCGGCCTCAGCGGTGCTCAAAGCCACTGACTTCTGCTTCCTGCTCATCCATGAAATCGAAGCAGAACCAAGATTGAAGCAGCATCCCGATGTGCTCTTACGATCCACCACATTGCCAGCCCAATTGGCATCAATATATCCACGGAATGTCACACTCTCGGCAATGTATCTCATCCCATGGTTTATCGTGCCCTGAAGATATCTCATAAGATTCTTGGCACCAACCCAGTGAAAGTGATGAGGCTCAACCATCTGTTGACTCAAAGTGTTCACTGCAAAACATATATCCGGACGGGTGTTCACTAAGAACATCAAAGCTCCTATGAGTTGACGATGCTCAGTAGGATTGGCCAAGATGGGCACAGCAGCGCTGCCACTCAACTTCTTGAAGTTGAGTTCCATCAGTGTTGACACGGTCTTGCAGTCCACCATACCAAATCTCTCCAGAAGTTTCACAATGTATTTTCCTTGAGAAAGGAAAATCTCTCCAGGTCTCTGCCAGACCTCCAGGCCTAGGAAGTAGTGCATCGGTCCTAGGTCCTTCATCTCGAACTCAGCAGCGAGCTCCCTCTTACATTGATGAATGAGAGGGTCAGCACCTGTCAGGAAGAGGTCGTCCACATACAGCACTAGAATGAGAGGCTTCCCCTGCACAACCTTGAAGTAAAGGTTCGGATCAGCATTACTTCGAGTGAAGCCCGGCTTCATCAAGTAACTATCCATCCTCTCGTACCAAGCTCTGGGTGCTTGCTTTAACCCATAGAGGGCTTTCTTCAACCTGCAGACATGAGTGTCTCGATCCTGAACTTCAAATCCCAGAGGTTGTTCTACATACACCTCTTCTTTTATTGCACCATGCAGAAAAGCGGTCTTGACATCCATCTGATGAAGACTCCACCCTTGCGTAGCAGCAAGGGCTATAATTGATCGAATGGTGGTATATCGTGCCACAGGTGCAAATATGTCATCATAATCTATTCCTTCCTTTTGAGAGAAGCCACGAGCAAGAAATCTTGCCTTGAACTTTTCAGCACTTCCATCAGCACCATGCTTGATCTTGTAGAGCCATTTAGCGGTGACAACTGATTTTTCCTTCAGCCTTGGAACCACATCCCAGACATCATTATTTATTATAGACTCATATTCTTTGTGCATAGCATCCTTCCAGACTTGATGCTTTACGACTTCTTCAAAGGATCCAGGTTCAGATTGTACAATGGTACTCATGGCAGCCAGATACCTTGGTATCTACACGGCTTCTTGCTTTCACGGAATGTCCCCCTTGGGGCAGCATGTCCTCAGCATCTTCAAGGGTGTCCCTGAGCCATGATGGTCTCTTTCCCAGTGAAGGAGATGGATCAATAGGGTCCATTGGTCCTTCAATATCAGGCATTGTCTCATCCTGCGGTTCTTCTTGATTTCCAGGCCTTTCTTCATGATTTTCTTCGAATCTTGGAAGATCTACTACTTTCTTCAGAGAAGCATCTTCGTCAAAAGTGACATCATGGCATATCTCTACTTCCCTTTGACCAGGTACATAGACTCTATAGGCCTTAGAAGTCTCACTGTAGCCCACAAACATTCCTTTCTTCCCAGAAGCATCCAACTTACTTCTCTTTTCTTTCGGCACATGAAAATAAACATGACATCCAAAAATTCTAAAATGTGAGACATCAGGTTTCTTACCAGAGAAAACCTCTTCGGGAGTTTTGGAGTCCAGAGCGGAATGAGGGCATCGGTTTTGAATATACACAGCAGTATTTGCAGCTTCTCCCCACAGAAACTTCGGTAGACCTTGGTCACATAGCATGGCACGGGCAGCTTCCACAATAGTCCTATTCTTGCGTTCAGCAACACCATTCTGCTCAGGAGTATATGCAGTGGTAGTCTCCCTCTTAATGCCAGCTGCTCTGCAAAAGTCTTTGAACTCATTTGACTCATATTCGGTGCCATTGTCAGTCCTCAAAATCTTGATCTTCTTTCCGGTCATATTTTCCACCAAGGCTTTGAAGGTACGGAACCACATGAAAGCCTCATCCTTCTTCTTCAAGAAGTATATCCAGGTTTTGCGAGAGAAGTCATCAGTGAATGTCATGTAGTAAGAACATCCTCCCAGGGATGTCACGGGCAACATACCGGATAGATCAGAATGGACCAGTTGCAAAATATCAGATGTCTTTGTGACACTTGAGGGGAAAGGTCCCCTTGTATGCTTTCCTTCGGCACAGCCCTTACATACACCTTCATGATTATTTCCAAAGTCGGGCATCCCTGTCACCACCTTCCTTGCTTCGGGAAGGGCCTTGTAATGAAGGTGTCCAAACCTTCGGTGCCACAGTTCGGTTTGTCGGATAGTATCACATGTCATTGCTCCCAGCGGACTCCCTCCAACCTGGTAGAGTGTGCCAACTCTAAAACCAATCGAGATAGCTTCCTTGAAGCTCTTCTTCCACATGAGCACCTTTCCATCAGAGAATGTTACATTGAACCCTTTGTCTTCCATGGCTGATATAGACACAAGGTTCTTCTTCAATTTTGGTACATAGAGTACATCTTGCAAATGTAGGACTTGTCCTTGAGACAAGTGGAGGGTCACAGTCTCTGTCCCTTTCACGGGATATGTGGCATTAGCTCCAAGGATAATTTCCAAATTAGTATCCTTCTCAACCATGTCAGAGAGTGCTTCTTTGAATCCAATGATGTGTCTTGAGAAACTGCTATCTATCGACGGACATCAGTGTCGGGCGGAGATACGACGGAGAGAGAGCGAGATACAAGAATATACTCATTTCTTTTATCAACGGCATTAGACTCCTATTCCTCATACACGGAATTTCTAGACTTTTTAGAAGGTTGATTTTTCCACGAGAGGAGCCTTCCTCTTTCCTTTGGACCTGTCGTTTCTTTGATTTCCATTCCTTCGGTTGTTGTTGTTGTCATCACTATTGGGGGAATCCTTCTTGAAAGGACATTCTTTGGCATAGTGACCAGGCCTATGACAAGTGAAACACTTTCGCTTCTTTCCTTGGGCCCTTGTTCTTCCTTTATTCTTGGGACCACGAATTCTTCTTTCTGGGAATGACAACATAAGCTGACATTTTTTGTCATTTCGGAATTCCTTCATTCTTGTCTCTTCTTGCATACATACGAACAGTAGCTCGTCGAAGTTAGGAATTGTATTGGTATTGAGAATGGTAGTGGTGAATACTTGCCATTCATATGGGAGTCCTCCAAGTGCGGTGAGTACCATCTCACGATCGGCGATTGTCTCCCCAATAGCTAGCAGATTGTTCCTGATTTCGGTCAATTTTAGAAAGTACGCTTGAACAGAGTCATCCCGACCTTTCTTCAGATTCTTCAATTGATTCTAGAGGAATAACACTTGGTTTACATTGTTTACTTTGAACATTAGGATCAATTTATCATACATCTCTTTGGATGTGCCCAACTCAGAGATGTAGGTTACCAGAGTTTTATGAATGGATTTCGTGATCATCAACTTTGCTTTGATCTCCCCTTTCTTATACTTGGTTTTAGCAGCAGCAGAAGTGGATGGAGGTTCTTGTATCTTACCCAGTACATGGTCCATGAGATCATGGTCTTCCAATTTGAGATCTAATATCATCTTCCAAGCATGGAAGTCATCCCTTCTAGTCAGCTTGTCATTTTCCTTGAATTCATAACTTGTGGAACCCATTTTCTTAGATGGTGATTGCTAAAGTTAGGGCTTGTCTTCACCTTCGCTTTGATACCATGTAAATTTTTGTAGATGTTCTATGCTTGATGCAACTTTACTTTTATTACAGCGATCACCCAAACAGTTAAGTGAAATGCTGATAGAACACACCAGTGGATCTGTAGAAGACAAACCAAAAACAAGAAAAATGTGATGGTGCATTACGGCGGTCAACAGGATACTTCAACCAGCAAAGTCTTCTTGATCAACCAACCCAGAAGGTGTCACAACAATCCTCAAATCAGTGAACACAAGTCAACTCCAGAAAAGTCAACGATGTCCAGAAAAGTCAACGCAGGGCAGCAACATAAAAGTCAACGCAGCTCCAACTTCGGTCTAAACCCCTTTGAGCCAAAGTTTTATTGCAAAGTGTACGGCCTCCTAAAAATCGAAGTCTCCAACAATTTTCGTACCCTTTTGGACCATGCGTTGACCAAAGTCAACGCTGGTCAAACTACGCCGAAAACCCTAATTGCGAGAAGGCCCCGTGCTTCCTCTTGGCGTCTGAATTCGTCCTTCTTCCCACGTGTGAGCTGAAATCGTCCTCCAAAGAGCTCGTACTAAATCAGATGAGAGAAGAAGATGTGTGATGAGTTTTTTGTGTGAAATGCTCTCCAACTTTGACTGTATTTATATCCATCATTGAGGTGTGTGACACATCTGCTGGGGGTGTAAAACCTTAAGGCCGACCTGCACATATAATTTATTATAAATAATAAATTCAAAATAAATGTTCTGCTCATCGGATTAAGATATATTTTATATGGATTTTACACCTCTCCGAAAGAGGAATCCAACAAAAATATCAGCATTTTAATCTGAGCATCACAACATGGAGTTTGGACCTAGTTGTCCAATTTTAACACATATGGATTAGGACATTTCAGAAGTGAACAAGAAGACCCCTTTCTTTGTTGAAAATTTCCTACAGGGAGCAATTGGAGTTCTGAGAGATCATTTGGAAGCCCTTGCTGATGAAAGCACATATAAGGAAGTGCAGCCTGACAATGAGACGTACATCTCTGACCTCAAGGAAGGAGAAGAGAAATTTTATGACATATATGTTGAGGACATCTCCAACCTCGTAGTAGACCTACTGGGAAAAGTGCAAATTGAAAACCTTTCCTCCTTTGTTCTCAATAACGTGTTTGAAGAGTAGGGTATGAATCTGAATCCCTGGTGACAAGAATTGCATTTAGGCATCTTTCAAGATCGAGCTAATGTTACTCAAGCGGCAAGCCCTTATATGTTAGCATCCATGGAAAGCAAGGGTTTGCATTTAAACAAGTTCATAAAGCTTGACATAGCAAATGAAGAAAGGGTATCCAAAATTATGATGTATCAAAGTTTTGTGACAGTTGGAATGCCCCCAATCAAGAGAACAAAGATGATACAATTGTCATATATGTGATAGAGCCTTGAATATGTGTGATCTTCCTCCCCTTGATTTCATGTTATATGTGCACTCTTTCACAAAAAAGAGTACTAGGAATCACTTATATCAAATTGCAAATCACTTCTATCAAATTGCAAGGATTGATCGCTGGGACAATATTACAGATGATCTTGGGTGAGATATTATAATATAGAGGATTGAAATAACTTCCACTGTGATTTTAAATAGAATGCAATTATCTACTCTGTTGATTTTAGCCACGAAGATATTCGCATGGCCATCAATACGAAATTACAGAAAATTTAAAACTGCTTCAGGATTACAAAGGCCATCTCATAGCAGATCAGCCTCGAATATTGAAAGAGGTACACACCATATAAACACTGTATTTAATGAAATGCATGAATGGCATTGCAGAATTGCATCGCCATCAATACAAAATTACAAGATGTAAAACATACTCTCTATTTATTGAAATGCATGACTGGCATTGCAGAAAATGCATCGCCATAATACAAAATTACAGAATGTAAAAACTGCCAGGATTACAAAGCCCATCTCACAGCAGATCAGCCTCGAAGTTCAAAACCTCTTTGACGTAAATATAGCTCCATAACTAAAATAATAAACCAAGGTCTGAAATGGGAATTGGCAGGACAAAAAAACATCCAATCCTTAATCCCCAGCGCCACCTCCTAAATAGCAAAGTTCTAGAACCACAAGCCTTGTAATAAAATCATGGGCAATATCAAAATCCATCTTCAGTAAGGTACGCCCAAAGGATTAAATACAGGTATATCCACAGACTGTACTTAATACAGATATATCCACAATCAGATAATGACCTATGGACTTAATACAGATATATCAACAAATAGAGTTAATAGAGTGTTCCTATAGAAAAAAAGGAAAAAATAGGGAGATGGGTCTTCTCAACAGGTTATAAAATGTCCAAATGGCTGCCTGAAAATTATCGGAGGGGTTTCAATAAAAATGAAACCCTAATTATATAAGGAGTTCAAAAAAAAATGAAGCCTCCTAATCAGGTCTATGTACATTGGTTAGATACAGAAAGGAAAATATACAAAAGTACACTGCATGGTCTCTATAGGATGCACAAGAAAATGGATGTATGCATGGAGCTCATTGGAAGAAAATCATGATCTCCCTGAGCCCACAAGCTCTTGTAGATCTTGTAGATCTGACTTGCGGCTTGGCCCTACAGCTGCCATATTGTCTGGATTCTTGCCAGGAGGAACAATTTCCATATCCTCTGCCTTATGATCAGATCTGACAGCAAATGGTACCTCTCTTCTGAGAGTCTCAACAGGTTCTGGCACAACGAAAGACAGAGACTTGTTTTTTGACAAAGCCAATAGTTCGTCCTCCCCCAATCCTCTGCGAGGTCCAAGACTGCACCTTGGAGTACTGTGTTTCTCAAGGGCATCCCTGAACTTTTTTATCTGCATATCATTGCACACCAAATATATGTAAAAAGAACTCGTCGAAGATAACAAGTATGCATTGAAGATACAATGACGATACCAAAGCCAACAAAACAAGAAAATAGACCTACCGTTGCATTAGTACAACTGAAGCTACAAAGGCGTCCCTCTGCCCCTCTGTAGAACTGGAAAAAGGGTAAAACATGGATGCACAAACTGTAGCACATAGACTTGTTTTATTCATGGTTCACCTTTACAACTTTGACATCAGGGTTCTTTTCTGCAAATTGGCAAATCTGCAGAAGTTAATTAAAAATGAGATATTTATCCAAGTGATTTCATCACAAAACTCATATTCTACTTGTACAAAACTATCCAAGCACACAACCATGAAACTGGTGAAACTGTAACAAGATTTTCTCTTTTGGTAAAAACTAAATCATTTTCATATTCGTAAAAAAAAGTAGCAGAGATTCTAGATCAAAGAAAATGTTGGCTGAAAAAACTCAAACCCTACTGGGTAATAGACCAAAACAGGGCCTATGAACATAGATCCTGAATGATGAATCCAACAAAATCACTGTCCAAAAATTAATCTAGCAAGATTTGTTGACCAGACCACATATCAAACAAAAGCACACCTCCCATACAGGAGGGCCTGCCCTCTGGACACAAGGGCAAACTTGTAGGCTTTTACCATCCAACACCTCCCAACAACCGTATCGCATCCTTTTGAGGAGGTTGATTTTATACTATGAGAAAACCACAGGCAACCATAAATTAAAAGCAATAAGTGGCTTAGCCACGCCGAGAAAATGTGAGCCTAGTAAGGAGAGATGTATTTGACACCTGAACTTTCCATCTCAAAACAAAATCCTTTCAGAGAACAAAATTTAAAGGGGGCAACCCATTCTATATACTTAGGCTCACACTGGATAGATGCAGAGACTCTTTTAATGGAATAAGAGGTCGATATAATGAGTACCCCAAGTATCTCCGACCCCCTAAGCAAAAACCATAATAGACCATAAAATAAAAACTGAAAGGAGCAAAACCATGGTGAGAACATGGGGCCTGCTAAGGAGACCTAGACTTTGTCAGCTCAAACAATATATTTCAGAAAAAAATATCTCCAGGAAAGAGAGGAGAAACCCATTCGAAAGCTGTTTGAATGGAATACATCAAAAGGCATGTTTCACCAGGAATAGCTAAAATAGTTACTTTAAAAAGTAACGTTTTGGTAACACAATATTACAAATTGGTTAATGATTCAATCCTCCGGGATACCTTAGGATGGACAGATCTGCAGGCACCACAACCAGGAGCGTAGAAATCTAAAACAACAAGCTTGTCTCCAGTAGTTAGAAGATAATCAATCAATTCCTGGGCTGAATGAACTTCTACCATATTTGTTGTCAGTGCTTTTTCCCACCATCTTGATAGGCGGGGTATACATGTCCGTGTTGCATGAACCTGGTAAGAAAATCACCCAACCATAAGCAATGAAAACCCACACTTTCAAAGATTTTATAGCAAAATCAGAAATACCATAAAGTATTTAAGCCTTAAAAAAATCTAGACACACTTCATACCGAGAAGTTTCAGAAAGAAACCAACCAAAAAAAAAATCAAGACTATTTTTCTCAGGCTGCTACATGCCTATAAAACACAATAAATAACACTCTTTCATGCAATTTCAGGAAAACAACAATACTATCAAATATGAAGGGCATGAAGCAAACAAAAGGGCCAAAAACCCACTTTTCAGGCATTTTCAGGAATCATAAAGCCTCTGAAAAAATCAAGAAAACAACATTTCCCTGTCAAATTCAGGAAAAACCCAATCCCACAGAACCACACACACCTTAAACCATCATCATATGTCATCTCAACCACGCCAAATCCACAAAATGACCAGAACCCCCAATTCAAACCATGCAGATCTGAATGAGCCCAAATCCATCCCTGGAAAGGAAATCTCGTTGGGCCTCCACAATTATAAACCATTGGGTGTCTCTTTTTTCTTTGGGAATTCAATTTTGAAGGCATCCCATGTCTACAATGGCATGCATGGCTTCTCTCTATACAATGGTGACTTGCCTTTTGGTCTCAGGAAATTCTCGTCTCTTCCTTCATTTTCATTTATTTTCTGCGTTTTTTTTAAATGTTTGGAATTACTGAAAATCGCATACCCAAAAATTGCATGCCTTTTGGATGCTAACTTCATTGTTTTATGGATATCTTAAATTCCTTTATATGGATATAGAGGGCAGAGCTCCTATCAGGTAGAACCACTTCCTATCAGGTATGGATATGTTAACTTCGTGGCATATGCCCGCTATACCTGTAGAGCCAAGTTAGGAATGCACCGAGAATCGAACCTGTGCTAGTTGGGGTAGACTTCCGTCACCTTACTGTAGGCCACAGTCCGGTAACTAAAATTTTTGGCATGCCTGAAGGATAATATCGGCCAGGCTTCAGCCCCTAAATTAAGGTGCTTCATGGCTAATTTGAAGTGCCAAGCCCATGGAAATGAAACCTGATCAATAATGTTCTCCTAAAGAGCGTGGGATGGGTGGGTTTGGGTATGTAAGAGAATGTTTCATTTAGTATAGAAGATGCTTCCATTGAGAAATCACGGTTTCCAGCTACAAGGAAACAAGGATAACTTAAAGCTCATATTGAAAAGGCTCACGGTATGTTGAGGTTGAGGGCCTTAAATGTTTGGATTTTGCTTACAATTTTTTCCTAGATAATAATTTCTCTGTTGTAAATGCCCTGCCTTAGCAGATACCTAAAATATTTCCAAAACTGTCTTTAGATTACTCTACAAAGTTATTGACATTCAAATTGAATTTTCTAATCGACCAGATTGAAGTCTCCACCAGTGATCCATTTTGCTACTGGTAGGGATCGAGTCATCTGTGCCTAGAGTTGAATTCGCCACGCTGTGCTTATTTGTGCTTATTGATCTTACAATTAACTTTATTATTGTTATGAATAGAGTTTGCGGGAGTTAAATCCATGACCTGCGAATCTCTGCAATAAACTCTCTCTTTATAGCAAGAAACGCTTCTACTTGTATCTACCCTATTGTAAAAATGAAATAGAGGGTTTTTTGTGATTGACTGACCTCCATGGTAGCTACATTGACCTTGATTTAGAGGATGTGAAACCTGAGAGGTCAACATATTTTCTTTAAAATAATCAAACCCACAGTTCAATGTTTTGTTTGTATGTTTCTCGATTGCTTCATTGACCTTGATTTAGAGGATGTGAAACCTGAGAGGTTAACATATTTGCTTTAAAATAATCAAACCCCCTGTTCAATTTTTTGTTTGTATGTTTATCGATTGCTCTTGGGTGGCTCTCTAATCACTGACAATAAAGAACAAGGGCACATTCTCGTTCTTGGATTTATGTAGCTAGATGATTGCTCTTGGGTGGCTCTCTAATCACTGACAATAAAGAACAAGGGCACACCCTCGTTCGTGGATTTATGTAGCTAGATGTTGGACGCATATGATTGGTCTTGGATACACTTTTCTTGGTCAAAATAAAATTACCTATGCTAAGACATTGGGTGTAATTATTGTATGTCATGCTTAGAGCCTTTGGGCAGTTGTTTTTTATTTTATTTTTAAATTAATGTCATTTTGCCCTTTGATATACACCAATGACTTTATTTATGTGCTATTGTGCACTCACACTAATATATAAACACATGATGTAGATGCTTTAAGATGATTTAAGGTCCATCCCCTTATAGCCTGAAGATGTTAATGTCTCATTTCTCCCTAACCAGCTCTATAATTTATTGACAGCTATCGTTATGGTAGCTTTTGTTTGACTATATGTCTAAATAGTTTTTTTTTTGTATTTTTTTCACATGGAGTTGTCATTTGAAATGTGAAATGTTTAAAATATGAGATGCATTATTTTTTTGTTTTTTTGTTAACATGCCTAACCTGTAGCTTTTTGAGTAACCATGACCAATGGACAACTGTCAAAATCACCTGGGTGATCACACCTAGCCTGCGCCGCACCAACCCTTAGGATGGCTTGATTTTTGTCCACGGGGTTTCGGACCAGTGACCCTTTCACAATGGAGTGCCTTAACATAACACCCTGTCACTGTCTATTCTACACCCCGTGGGCTATCTAACATGCATTATTGACAAACAACCTCTGTGAAATTAATTCCCATAATTTGCATGTTTTACTTTATTTTCTTTCAATTTTTGCAATTCAGTATCTGGAATGCATTATTGATAAGCAAACTTTGTGCTGTGATTTGTATGCAAGGGTGAATATTTTGTTTTCTTGTTGTTTCTTAGAATTTGTTTTACTGAGCTCTAACCTTGCACATCTATGATTTTATGTAATTTCAGATTTTGTGGGATGATGATAATAGTGGGTCAAAGTGGGCATGGGGAGATGAATCAACACGTGTTATTATCCCAATGATGTCCAAGTGGTGCATTGTCCTACACCAGCATAAAACGATGAGGTTTGATTCTAGTTTCTTTTTCATTTACGCATTGAAACATGTTGGTACACTATGTTGGTGTTTTCTCTTTTTATGTAAATACAATGATGTACCAAAAACATGACTTTTATGTGTTGTAGCTTTTGTCATAGAATTCAATTCTCCTTCAAAAAATCTCTGTTTTTAAAATCTTGGTTCCCTAACTAAACACAACACTTTATTTCTTAAAAAGTTCAACTTTCAGATTTTTTAAATTATTTTCCTTTTTTTATTGCATACCAACTTGACATTGTTTATTTCTAAGATGTATGTGTGTTTATGTTATCTAAATTCTTAGTAACAGAAATTTTTGCACCTTCCTTTCAAGGTGGCATATTTGGAGTTTTCAACTTGATTTGGATATTTAGTTAGGTCTTCTTAACCTTTCATGGTTAGTTAGTTGTGGAAGGATTGA
This sequence comes from Pinus albicaulis, assembly GCA_034641835.2. Classification (NCBI taxonomy): domain Eukaryota; kingdom Viridiplantae; phylum Streptophyta; class Pinopsida; order Pinales; family Pinaceae; genus Pinus; species Pinus albicaulis. The sequence goes on from CM076584.1 coordinate 1,211,115,346, forward strand.
TGTTCAACAACGCTTTGTTGGATGTGCATGTGACTTGTCTTCAAATTCTGATGCTACATCTTAGAAAACTACTCAGATGTTTCCCTTTCGTAGTTATTTCTAATTTATGTATGCATATTCATTCCTTAGTAGTTTTTCTACATATAAAAATTATATGAGATTCGTTTTTAGTTGTTGATGTCTCTTTTCACAAGCTGAAAGGTGCGTGCAAACTGTCACGTAATTTTCCAGGTACTGCAATGCAAAGACTAGCTCTCATTACCTTGTGTGATTAAGTCATCTTAACATTTATATGCCAGAATTGAATAAAAACCACTTTTGTACAATTCACAGACTGGTTGTGTAATACAATTCACCAAATTCATGTTTTATCTTGGCACAAATCAAATCCTGCAATGAACTCTTTTGAAGGGATATTTTTATACATGCACAAACATTTTTTTTTGTTTTCTTTCATATCTGAGATAAGAAAGTTATTTATTTATTTATTTATATAAAAACTCTCCAAAAGAGAGAGCTAGTCATTCTGAATGGTAGGAAGCATTCCTCCCTGTTGATGGTATTCCAAATAATAGTACAAAATTTGGACAAATCAAACCATAAGATTTGCAAATTTGCTATAGTTCAGTTTGGTTGAATTATTTGCTCAGATCCCATTTGGTTCAGTCAGAAAAGCATTTCGAGTGGGATTTGCGGGATAATTTAGAGGGTACTGTTTGAGGGTACTATGCCTACTACCATAATTTTTTCTCAAATGAATTTTAAACTCCGTACAAAACTCAAAAATTCCCAATCTCTCTCTTTCATATGCAGGGCATGATTAGTTTCACTAGATTCTAATGTGGACTAGTTTATTGTATCATCACATTAATGCCTGGCCAATTTGGGGGCTATAATAGTCAGCTACTCTTCCCCATCCCATCTGCTCGTGGAAACTAAGGCTCTTGGAAGGAAGATGCATTTTGTTCTTACTTGTGAGCTTCTTGTCCCATGAAGGGTTTGTTGTGGTTCCCAGCATCAATGAGTTCAATGACAACATTTTCGTGCTTAAGTATTAATAATTAGAAAGGAAGCAATTATTGGCTTGTACTTGTTTTATTATAGATGTATATAAGTCGTCCATAACTTACATGGGTTCAGCTACAGCTCATGCTTGCTTGTACTGTTGACATTTGCAGAGTATTTAAGGTGTGTACTCCTGATTTTTTCCTGATTCTGCATAGTACCAAATTTGAATTTGAACCCAGACTTTGTATCTATGGTGCAAATTAGCAAAATGATAGATTGTACAGGTATCTTGTTAAGTTTTTCTTTGTTTATTTAACTTTCTCCCCTCATGATTGAGCATGCTATTTTAGGGGAATATTCCTCTTCCAATGAAAGGGGGTTTCACTTTCTAACACTTGTAAGACAGATTCTCTTACTTGTATGACAATTTGACTAACACATGTAACTATTTTGAGAAAGATACCCTTAAACTTATGTATTTTTCGATTGGACTTACAACTGCTAGGTAAGGTGCATTCCCTTCAGAGAGATTCTTTTTACAAGTGGCACATTATTCCTTTCATAAGGGCTCATTGATTTGGTGCTTTTTTGGCATAGGTTGGGCACTCCACTAGGTGAGGTTACCTGGCATATGGAGTGCTTCATTTGAGTCTATTATAAGCTAGATATAAACCTCTTCCTGTTCCTTCTCTATAAAAGAGTGGGGGCTTTTTTCGGGTGAGTATGTAATGTCCCAAACTAGTTTTTTTGTAGTAATCTTCACAATTACTATAGAGACATTTTTTACGAAAATGACATTGCCAATGATTTTTTGTTAATTATTCATGTGAAGAAATTTTGTCAAGAATATTGCACACAATTTAACATGAAACCCTAATTTGACAGTAAGTACAAGCAACAACTCAGCCTTATTATATTAACATGAATCTGAGTCTGAACGCCAACTTTGCGAGTTAGCGTTGAGTTCTCAAAACCAAAACTGCTTGTCAAGTTTTTGCCGAGTCAAAATTTTGGTGATTCCGGACTCGAAGTCAGACTCAGGTGTTGTTGCTCACTGTTTCTCAAGTTATTTTTTCCAAGTTTTTGACTTGGCCCCCCACGCCTGACAGTGAGTAGGGTATGATCACTGAGTCCAAGTGATACCTGGTGAGTTTTACCACTATGATTGGGGTCCTGGTAATAGTTTGCAGTGTGCACTCTGGAAACTCTTCTACGATTAGCACAAAAACAGGGCAATGTAAAATGGGATCAATCCTTCTAACAGTGTTCGTTTAAAAATTTATTTCTTATCCATGAGTATGATTGTCTTTCGTCAGCTGTGTAATTTTGCTCCATAGTTGTCGGATATCATGATGTTACATAACTGTTTCAATCTTCTGTTGTAGTATTGATTGCACCAAGAGTAATGCTAAAAAAGGTCTGACATAAAAAACTGCTGACATCATAGTCACACAACCATAGATCCATCTTAGCACAAGATTTATTGAGTGCTGAGAGATTTGTAGATGGAGTTTTTCTCTCCCCTGGTGTGCAATAGATTCGGGGTTGAGATGGATCAATGCTAGTAAAATAAATCTCTCTGATTGGATTGATTGAAATTATTCTTGAGAGATATTTGTATCACTCAAAATATTTATTCAGTCTTGGTAACAGTTTATGCATTGTGGAAACTTCTCAAAGAGTAGTAGGGAAAAAGGGAAATATAGAATTGGTTCATATTTTGGGTGAATTTGGATAAAAGAAAATCTGCGTTACAACAAGTTTTCGGCATAAAGGGACAAGATTCTAAAACAAAAGACAAATCCATTCAAACTTTGAACAAACGAGTGGATGGAGAAAGAAAATTACATTAAATTGAGCCCTCCTAGGCTGCTGATGGTAAGAAATCAGTAATCTGTCGTCAAAGATCAGTTCTCTGAAGCTGTTCAATTTCAATTTTTGTATGATTTTCCTTGACAGTTAATTGGAAGGGCAAGACATTTTTCTTTCGTATTTAGTGGGTTAGGTTAGTCAAATAAGGGTTGGAACTTTAGTTATGTTCTTTTCTTGGTTCTAGGCAAAGAAGGGAGAAGGGAGAAAACAATGTGACACTAGGGATGACTAGATGAGCTTGCATGGCAAAGACATCCTTTGAACTTACTGGGACTTTAATTGGCACAGTGGGAAAATGGGGTCATCCTTGGTGCCAAATGGGGTTGTCCTTGGGCATCCACAATTTCTTGTGATGCCTGTGACTGCAAGGGAAAATGTTGACAATGCTGAAAATAACATAAAGAAGGAAAGAAACAAGTGGTATTGCTGCCATGACACACATATAATAAAACACTGTGTCATGATAAGCCACAGAGATATCTTTGAGCTGCTTTCAGTGTCCTTTATCTTTCAATATCAAATAGGTCGGCTTCAAGAATTGAATTCAACTTTATTTATGTATGAAAAGGGTGCTATTTTTACAAACTTGTGTCATGGATTCCCTATACCCTCACAATCCTTATGAATAGATATAATGCTGCTACATATTCTAGTGTCACAGAGATGGGCCTTATATCATCATAATAAATTCTGTCACGAAGTAGCATCCCTCAGGTTTTCGCACAGGGTGCCACTAATCTCTGGTTCTTGATGATTCAAAAAGTTTTGTATGTCTTTGTATAGTTCAAATCACAAATATGCATGTTCTACTTGTCATAGAGATGCTCAGACTTTTCACAAATGTAAATTCTGTCGTTAAGTGTAGCTTCAGGCTTGGAATTGATCAGAATCTTGGCTTTTATTCACAGTGATGATTTTGGTCCCTTCTATAGACTATGTACCTTAGTCTTTTGGTCCTGTAGCATAGAGTAGATCACAGACTTCTAATTCATTTTGCACAAAGGTATAGAGATGTTCAGTCCTTTATGTCACAGATAAGACTTGTTTTGCATGTCTTTAAGTTCATCATTTGTACATTTAAATGCCTCAGAGACGATCCACATGTTTTTGGTTTCTTTTAACTTCATATCACAATACACTTCTATCCTTCGTCTCACAGTGCCACAGATTTGCATTGATGACGAAGATGATGGTCTTTTTAGATGTCAAAGATGGATAGTCTCCCAAATGAGTCGAGCTGCCTTATATAGTGTTAGATAGACCTTGCATCGTTTCATGTTGGTGTCATCATTGATGCCTTGAATCTTAAAATATTTGTTGCTATAGTAAGCTTCAGATACCTCATAGAAGTGTCACAACTTTTTTGTATTGATCGAAGAACATTACCTCAGATATTCGTTTTTTCCCAAACAAACTTGCTTCAATCATTATGGCAATTTTGGACTTGTTCATACTCTCAGACTAGCCTTTGAACTCAGCAGTAATAGATGTCAGCTACAGTATTTTGGTTACTCAAACTATACAAATATCATGAATACACATGGTCTTTTTGATTCAGAAAGGAGCGCACTGTCATGCTCAGATTTCCACTGAAAGTATTGTCACAGTAGGTTGTCTTCTTTTAACAGATTTCATATAAGCCATTTGCTTTTTCTTTGAGTACTTTGTATATTATAAATATAATGACTTGTATTATTATCATAGGAGAAGGTGCCTCTGAAATTCACATTAGTACAGGAAACTTACTTCATAAATCAACATAGAGATTCAAACTATGCCAAATATTTTGTTGACAACAGAGATATGGATTTCATCCTTGATTTACAGAGATAATTCCATAAGAGTCTTTGCATGTATTATAGGTCTCTTTTTCTAGCCCTTAACTATTTCGGTCCTTCCTTTATTGATGAGCTCAGTTCACAGGAATATTGTTGTCTTTCTTCAACTTGAATCACAGAGGTACTGTGCCTCTTTCAATTCGTATTTTAAGGAAAGGACGTCACCGAATTTGTATGATACTTTGCTTAAGGTGCCACAGGGATAATTAAATAAGCCAACAAACTGTTATCTTCAATCTGCCTTTCCTTCAACCTAGCTCTGATACCATGTTGAGAAATCAAGATTCTTGTAGATTAGGGTAGATTTCTCTTAACTTGATAATTAATTATGAATGTTTGTTGGCTTCTTGTTACTTATGTTATCTTCTTCATCAAGCAATTACCAAAAGTACAAAACATGAAGATCAAAAAGAGACAAAGAACACAAGAAATTAGGCTCCAAGCCAGGACAAAACCCCACAAGGGGGAAAACCCAATAAAATCCTCTTCTTACAAAATCAGATCAAAGTGAGATATCCAAGACCCAAGACCAAGACCGAGACTGCCACAAAGACCCAAATCAACCCTCCTCCCATCCATTTCCAACAAATCATGGTCAACAGAAGTCAACACTGGTCAAATCTCAGAAATCTAGTCATCTCTTGAAATTTCAGGCCTGCAATACCACAAAAAATAACTCAGAAAATTCCCATGCGTGAACAGAAACCAGGGCAGAAAACAGAAATTTCTCTCCTTTGACTTTTGCTGAAATTCTACTTCTTGCACATAAATTGAAGTGATGGATGGATGATAAAATGAGATTGAACTATCTTGTATTTATACATGTCCAGGAGGTCGAATGGCTGCCTCTTTAGGCCATTTTGTCCAGGAGGGCCGACTTGGTATTTGTGGTGACATTTTTGACTCTTTGACTTGAAAAATAAATTTTCTTTTTCTTTTACAAGTCCCAAATGGGACCTTGACTGAATTACATTTCATTGACTCATGATAAATTTTATCTTGACTCAATTGACCCTAAAAGCATGAGGAACATGCTTTGACTAGAAATAAAATAATAATAACAATGAATATAATAAAATTATAAATACATCAATAATACACTTGAATTACATTATGAAGATCGACGCTAGTTACATTTTCAATAGGGTCATTTAATTAGAAAAGGACATTACAGTGCCCCCTTCCTGACATTTCTTGTTCTCAGGTAATTGCACGTTCGTGTATTGCAAGATCTTTTCTTGCACATATTTAAAATTTCATGAATATATTTGAAGGCTTCATTCACTGTTCTGCGATTTCGTGCCTTCATTTTCCTTATAAACAACTTATGGCTGCTAAGAGATGCATAGAGATCCTTGAATTTCATTGCCACATAATAGTAAGCTTGATGGTCTAGTGACTGATTGTCGTGGTGTGCCTCCACTGGACTGAAATCCTTAAACTACTCACATACAGTAAGTGGCACTTTGTTAATTTTCTCCTAAAAAATGTCATATTTATTTAGTAATAGAATGAATGGTGTATCTCTGAAACATGAATGCTCCACAACATTCTCAAAAAGTTCTTCACTGAAGGTCATCTTATTTCTCAGCCCACTTTTGGTCATATTCACTTATAGCAACACAAAAGATTGCAGCTCATACATTCTCAAATATATCCAGCCACTTACAACCTTCATTTAATCCTGTAGTATTTACTCTAATAAGTTGATACTTCACAATTGAAGTTGGAAAATCAAAGTTTTCATTATAAGGTTCTGACATTGGACTACGATCATCAGTTGAAAATTCTATAAATGCTAACCCATTACTTTGAGTCACTCCAACATATAAAATGTGAGATTCTAACAGATTGTATGCATTACTTGATACCTCAAGAACCCGTTCCTAGAAGTGACCAGCAACATCAGGGAGGACATGCAACTCATTTCTTCTTGCATACGTAGCCTGAATTGCAGTGTCCCTCCACATTTCATCAACTATTGGGGCATACTCACGTGTTACAGCTGGGAAAAAACCATCTAAATATCCCATTGCCATAATTTCCAGAAGCCAATTGGAAAAATGTTTCAATTTTGGATTGAGAGAGTAAGTACATTGAGTAGCTTCTTTATCATCACTTTCATCTGAGGCAGAAACTTTTTCATGTACACTGGAACCATCCATATCTGCTAAGCTTTCCTCCTCAAAATGATCACGCTCCTCAAGCAATATGAAAAGGTATTTATATAGGTTGCATTGTATCATCAGTTCGATGTTTTGCAGCTCCTACTGTGAAAATTTCTCACCCTTGTAGAGAAATTTTTCCTGCTTGAAAATTGTACTAGCACCAAAGCCTTCATATCCAAGTAACAAGAGCTTTTGAATCTTCTTCTGCTTCAATCATTCTTGGACAAAACTGCTGGAATGATCATCTGTATTTTCCCTCAATCCATGATAGTTACTCTGAGGGGTAGGTAACGATAGTAAGGAGCATATCAACCTTGTTGAGAAATTAGGGCGTTTAATTCAATTTCTCTTTCATGATAATTAATTGTGAACTTAGATCTTAGGGCGTTTAATTCAATTTCTTCTTTTACTTAGATCTTATCTTTGTTAGCTTATTATGTCTTTCATCAAGTCAATTATCAAAACACAAGAGACACAAAGTTAGGCTCTTCAAGTCAAGGCCAAAACCTCTCCCTCATAGAGAGGAAAACCCAAAAGCAATTCTTCTTATTGGTCTTCCATTGACGAGTACGATACCATGAAATAGACCCTTGACACCAGTATGCCTCCAAGACCCTTTTCACTGCTCTTCTCAGCTTCTCTAGCTGATCTCTTCTTTCTGCACTGCACTGCACCTTTTCTAGGGAAGCTCGGTCCCTAGTCTAGCAGCCCCAAACTGTGTGCTTCTTCTTGGCTTCCTTTGATCCTATCCTTAGATTCCTATAGTATTCTTCTCGGCCTACGTGCAACATCCTTTGGACATCTTTGAAACTCAAGACCAAGCCTTTCTTCATGCTGTTGTAGCCTTCCTCTTTACTATGATTACCTTCGACCTCACTGAGATATGTGAGGCAAACTTGCAGACCAAAATGAAGATATGATAAGACTTTCTTCCTTCGATAACACACCTCCTTTCTTGACCTAATCACAGATCCTTTCATCGCTGTATTACCTTCTTCACGCATTGTTCTACGCACTAGAAGAGAGAATTATCTTTTGTTGTGATAGCCTTTTGTCTGAAATGTGCGAGGTTGTATAGAATCAGAACAAAGGTAAGTATACCTCGTCTTTTCTTCCCAGACTAGCCTCCTATTCTTGCATCAATGTAGACCCAAACTTCGCTCTTCTATCACAGACATGATCCAAAATTGCCTACACCATAATGAGGCCGCATCATCCTTTATATAGTGACTGGCTTTAGCTTGTAGCCCGACATGAGGTTTGTGTGTAAGCTGACTTAATCAAGAAGAATATTCACCATCTTTAAGCCGACTTGCGGAGCATATTGACAATGTCTTGAAGGCATACATTTACATCAATAAATTGTCTTTATAAGTGTAACACCAATTCATATACACGATATACATGACTCTAAATTATATATGTTTATGACAAGATTACAAACCCCTAAAAAACATCAAGAAGAATTCTTTGACCTATAATAAAAAACTCCTTGCTCATGAAACCCATGATGCGCAAGTATTACAAGATACATTTTTTTAATCTTTGTCTTCTTCATTACATAAATTCATAATTACAAGTCATTATAAAGATCGAACTTAGTTACACGTTCCAACATTCCCTCTTAACTAGGGAGGTATTCATAATGGTACATGGTCACTCTCAATCTGAAGAATCTCATTAGAAGAATTTGATTGGTAATCCATCTGTTATAGCATTTTATTATCCAACATTGTCACAGTGCAAGGCCTTGATTAACAACTCCATCTCTTCACGAGACCATGAACTACAATGCTGGTGAGACCAATGATTATAGACATCTTCATTATTGTCTCCAAGGTACATACTCCACCCACGTGTTCACCGAGTATGACCTCATTGGACTATTTTTTTGGGGGATAACTAATCCTCAAAGAATACCCATCTTTTCACGACTACTCTTACCTTGGATACCCTAATACATCCCCAAAAGAGTATCAAATGCCAAATGATTATCCAATCCCACATTCTGTCTTCCAGGGGAAGACTAGAATGATACGTCTATCTCTCCCTCTTAATTAGGGAGGACATACCCATTCCTATCAAGGAATGTTCTCAAGCTCCCTCTTATCCAAGGAATTTTCAAGGCTCCCTCTTAGCCAAGGAATTGTCCAGGGTCCTAGGGACTTGCTTTCAAGTTTCTACCAGGTAAGAAACTTATTACCAACCCCCTCTTAATCAGGGACCTGTAGCAGCAATGATGAAAACATCGAGCTACTCATGAAGAACTACTTTCTTTGATGTCATGAATTTCTTCATTCTTGAGGAGTCTTCATCTTTGGGATATCTTCATTAGGGCTCAAATCACCCATCACTTTTCATTTTTGTCCGAAAGTGATCCATCAATATTTCATCTGGTCTACCTTCATATCATGTTGCTTTCCTTCGAACCATACTTCTTCCAAGGATCTTACATCCTGCAATATGGGTATCAACCTATGGAAGACATATACTTCCCTTTGGCTACCCTGAATAAGCTGATCAGATATTATTCAATTATAAATATGAATACTTAAATCAAAATTTACCTTAGTGATGATCTTTCACCATGAGATTCTTCTTGTATGCATCGACATCCTTTTTTATCTCCTAAAGATATTTATTTTCAAGGGTCTCTATCTTTTTCAGACTTCTATTTGAGTCCACATATCTTCCCTGGAGATCTCCTAGTCAAGTCTTCTTGGCTTCCTTGGATGTTGATTTATTCTTTCCATGGTTGTACTTCCCATGATATATTCCTTTTTCTTTCTATTAGAGTCCACATATCTTCCCTGGATATCTCCTAGTCAAGTCTTCTTGGCTTCCTTGGATGTTGATTGCTTCTTTCCATGGTTGTACTTCCCATGTTATCTTCTTTTTTCTTTCTCCACAGTTTTATTTCATTCCCAGGAACTTCCATTGTGCAGTTCCCTGATAATGTACAACCACCTCATATTCCATATGAGGACATATTATGTCGATTTCATCTAGTGTAGATCATGCCCTTTTGGCAACCTGTGCATCAGAAGAGTTTCTGCTTTATATTTTGATCATACTTCTAAAGATAGAAGTATATTACTTGCAACCACATGGCATGACTTCATAACATCTAGTGTTAACATATATATACATGTACCTCATTCTTTTCCTTTTGAGTCATCCTGCAATAGGTTTCCTTAGAATGAAAGAGTTTCATTTTCTTGATTTGCTTCATCAATATGTCAACATATTTAAATTCCAAAATTTTGTAAGTTAGAATTCTTGATGAAACCTTTTGTTTTCTTCCTAACTAGTGAATCCAAAGAGGATTCCATTAGAAAATGTCAACACATGTTTCCATATTGATTATTGAATGATGACCCTTGATCTAGATGACTGCCTTACATAAATATTGTTTTCAGTGAGGTTCCTAGGAGCCACTTCTTTCATGGCACTCTTGTTGACTGTTGTGGTATTTTTCCTTGGAAGGTTTTATCAACACGACTGCCATGCAAGCTATTATACATTGTCTTGAAACTTCCCTATTTTTGTAGAGAAGTTAGCGTCATGCTAGTGATTAATTTCAAACTGTATTTTAGTGGAAAAATTCACTGTTTTTTGGTGGAATAGTTCATAATTTATTCTGATCTTTTTTTGCAAGTGTACTAGTCATGATGATAAATGTGTGGTTTACTTTAGAGGGTTCTCAGAGCTTTTCAGACACACTTTTCATCATTTTCTTTGAATACTTCTCTAGAGCTCTACCTTCATATTTTATCCCTTGCACAATTGCTCCCGAGGTTCATGTTGTTATGTTTATTCGCTGTTTCTGTGGAAAATTTTTCCTGAGGTTCTGCAAGGTAAATCCAAATGCAAAAAAAACTATTTTACATATTGATATTTGTTCAAGACATTCTTGTGTGATACTTGAATTTCATGAATCTAGATTTCTATTTTGTGATCTATATCAATATATAAGAACAAGCCCATGGATTGTTCATATTTCTCAAACTATGGAGTTGTTCTTTTTCTGTTGCATATTCTTTTATATTGTTATGTTGTGATTCAAATTTCTAGTTGTGCTTTCCAATTATTATTCTACGTAGTACATGCTTTGTTAGATTATATCAAAAGTTATTCTTATTATTTTTTTATTATGTATATTGAACATATTATTTCTAGCAACTTTTGATCTTCCTAGATTTTCTATTCCTTTGGTGTATCTTTGCACCTTTAGGGGCAATTGCTAGTTTAAAGTATAATTCTTTAAAGGGTGCTAGCTCAATGGAAGAGCACCTGCTTTACAAGCAGGAGGTTTTTGGTTCGATTCCATCGTGCCCTGATATTCATAGGGAATGAGGACGATCAGTTTTTGGTGACAGATGATCTTTTGATCATCACCAATGAGCTTATGGTGACATTATTCGACCCTCACCAAAATATGAAATGGTGACGGTCAACGAACGCCACCATATACACGCATCAATAGTGACGACCATTAAAGGTTCGTCACCATAAATCTTTGTTGTTGATATGAAATGGTGAGGGTCACTGTTTGTCATTATAGTCATTATTCGTGATGGGCCTTGATGTCACCAATGAGTTTATGGTGACGGTCAATGAACGTCGCCATATATATGCACCAATAGTGACGGTCATAAAAAGTTCATCACAAAAAATCGTTGTTGTTCATATGAAATAGTGACGGTCACTATCCGTCATTAATAATCAATATTCGTGACGGACCTTGAATGTTACCACAACACATACTTTTGGCAACGCCACCATTGGTGACGTTCAGCTTTTTGGTGACAGACGCTATTGTCTGTCACCATTGCTCATATGAAATGGTGACGGTCACTATCCGTCACTATAAATCATTATTGGTGACAGACCTTGAATGTCACAAAACCACCTATACTTTCGGCGACGCCACCTTTGGTGACGTTCAATTTTTGGTGACGAAGGTTCTTTGGATCCTCACCAATGAGCTTATGGTGACCATTTTCGCCCCTCACCAATGTCTTTTTTTCTTGTAGTGGAAGCTTCTTGTGAATAGGAGGTATTTCATTATCGGTCGAAGCACAATGACATCATGTGTCACTTTATCAGAGTCTGTGTCCAGCGGGGATAAGGATAGTTACAGTGCACTCCAATAGGAGAATAAGTGGTAGACATCCTCGCTAAGGCTCTGGGAAGAACAAATTTTGTTTATTTCAGGGAGAAGTTGGTGATGATTAAGAATCTGTTTCACTAGCAAAAACAAATAGGTGTATTACTTAAGAGGGTGTTGCAGTACATATGAGTAAATATATAGAAGCAATGAAATAGATGAGGGGTAGTAGACCAAGCATCAGTAGCGCAGAGGATGGATGTCGTGGATCAGGGTGATTCTTCTAGTAGGAAGTATTGCTAGAGCACTTTCCTCACTAAGAGGAAGTGTTGATTTTTTGGTAGCATCAGATGTTCTCTAGTTTCGAAATTTTATGGAGGAGCTTTAACACACGATATCTCCAAGACCAAGAAATCGTGTCGATAAATTCCACCCAGAATGCAAGTTATTAAAATAATTAATTATTTCTAATGAAGCCTAAGTTAAAACTTAGGGAATTAAGATAATTAAAGTCAATTAACTTAAATGTGGGTGAGAAGCTTCTACGTCACGAGGATCAGGTCTGTTTTAATCTTAGTTGTTGATTAAAGATTAGATCACGACCTTTGATTTTTCAACAAGAAAATTATAAATGAAGACTTGTGGGTCAGTTGAAGACAAATCAGGAAAATAATCAGTAACCCAAGCAAAGTCGATTATTCAGAATTTAGAATTTTGTTTCAAAGGGAGAGTTGCAGGGCAGAGGAAGAGGAGGGCTCCAGCATCAGTCAAAGCTTGAGGAAGAAGAAATCATAACAGCAGAGGGGAAGTGCAGAGGGACAACGCAGAGAGGCAACACAGTTGGTACACAGTCCTCACGCAATCCCTGCATAGAGGATCACACAGAGGTGATGTAGTGGAGGCTGAGAGCCTCGTGGGTGTTAGACTTTCTCTAGATGTCAGGAGAAAATTATTTCAGATGTTTTCTTGGAAGTTTCTTAGTTATTCTTCTAGTAATTCCTTGTAAATATATTTTTGTCGAAGATTAATAAATAAAACCTCATCTATTGCACTAGTTTTCCTTCATTTGTTTTTTCCAGGGAAAATTATCCAAAAATAATTGTGTTGATGTGATTGATTCTTGTGCATATATTTCATTGTTATATACTCTATGAAATTATGTGATAACTGTAGTATAATTTATTTTGATGTTTACTGAAGAGTTTTTGTAAATAACTTATAGTGAAGAATAAGTAGGATAAATAACTCAGTTATTGGAGTAGAATTTCATATTTGAAATTTTCACAAGTGTGTGTATGCCAAAGTAGTAAAATTTCTTGCTCATAAGGCTTTGCAAATGAAAGAAGTCTCCTAGCCATAATTTAATTGACTAATATGTCCAAAATTACACAATCAATATTATATATGACTTTGGAAGTTAATTTATATGTTACCCTTACACCCACATTCATAAAAAATAATATCGTCCACCTATTTTAACTTAGAAGACTTGGGGAATATCTTATGTTCTAGCCTAAAGATATGTATAATGGGAGTAAGTTTTTTCCTTTGGCTAGTTCTCAAGTAATTTCACAATATGAGTTAGTTTATTTATGTAAATTTATCTTGTCTTTGTTAATTATAATTACTAGTTAAAGCTAGATGTACTATTAGAATTATGGAACTGCGTATTGGAAATCATATCAACCAACATGGATAAATACTTATTTCTTCATCTTATCCAAATGTATATGTCAACATTAACTAGAGAATTATTTCTAAAGGTAAAATTTGTTTCTATCACATATTTGAGGAATAGTTCTCATATCCATATTCATATTTGAGAAAAATATTTGTTGTAGAATTAAACTAGTTAGTCAAATGAACACAGCTAGTTTAAATTATTGTTGGAGATTTCCAGAAGAGAACTTTGTAAATTATTTTTTATTCATCCAACCAAAGAGCTTTGTGAGTAAAAGAGTGTTGAAGAGCCTTTTTTTATAGGATAAAAGGAACTAGTATCTATTGAGAGAAAGGTCAAAGTTAAATTTAATTGTTTGGAAATAATAATTAATATTTTTGACCATTGAAAATTAAATAAATTAAAACAAGAAATAAGAATTTATTCAAAAATAAAGATTAAAACTAATAATTAATTAATTAAAAATTAAAAAATAAGAATTGAAGTATGAATTAGTTAAAATAAGAATTGATTTTTTTTAAATAATAATTAATTGACAAGAATAATTAATAGGGAAAATGAAGGGGTTAGATGAAAACTAATAATTAAATAATTTAAAGTAATAATAAGAATTAGATAAAATTTAATTTAAAGTAATAATAAGAATTAGATAAAATTTTGACTAAATTCTAAATTAAAATGACAAAAATAAAATTAATTACAAATTAAAAATTAATAGTTAAAAGTAAGAAAACTAGATATAATGATAGATGAAGTAACCTTTCGAATGTTGGACGAATCAAAAATACATTACACATTTAATTTCTGTAAATCTTTAACGATATGAATAACTATGAAAATTATCTGATCACTTATAGTTTTAATTATTATATTTCTAAAAGCTTCAAAAAAATACTTTTACCCCACTATTATTCTAATTGATCTTCTAGAGAGGAGGTGCAAATATTTTGTATTTTTTTTTTTGGCCTTATCATTTGTACAAAGGTTAGTTATAAAACCACTTGTATTTTCCCATTGTTTTCAAGAGTATATGGATTCGTAATGAATCCTAATTAATGGATTAGAGGGATCCTTGTCTTATATAAGTGTTATTTTTTTAGCAGTTTGGACAAGTATTTTAGTATTTATTAGTGTTTATGAGGTTAAGGAACATAAGAGAATAATTATCTCAAAGACCCAAAAAAACATTTTATGAGGAAAATGCCTTAATTAGATTAATTATCCAAATACTAAATATTTTCCTAAGTGTAACTTAGGAAAATTGGTATTTAGATCGAATTAATTGAGGTAAAGTGATTTTTCTCTAATGACTTCTACAAAATTCATTTGATGGGATCAAGATGACCTTAGCCATTGATTGGTGTTATATCATGGTCATTAGTTGCTTAGGGAGATATTATAAGAGAAAATAAATGGGGCTTTAGAGATCACTTAGAGACAGTGAATTGTAATGATAGCAAGGGCATAGTGAGGGACACCAATAGCGAGGTTTTAGCTGAGAGATTGAGAAGGTAATTTCCCGATAATTCCTCACAAGGTTCTAGTCATTCCAAGTAGGGAAAGGAGGTCAAATTATTTTTTAGTGAGGCCATACTAGCTAATGTGAATTAGACATTGTGTATAGTTGGGAAATGATTCAATTTCTAGTTGTTAGAGATAGGTGTCGAAGGAGGTGCCAATTGCTCAGATGAATTGCAAAAGGAAAATATTATTGTTGAAGCTATCACTGAGAGGCAATGTGAGCTAGTCCGACAAGTTACTAGAGGTTTATTTACTTGAAAAATAATTTTCTTAGAGGCAGTGTGGATTACTGAAGTAGTTAGTGTCAGTTTCAGAACTAGTGTGAGTTGTTGGGAGGAGTGTGAATTACACAGAGAGGTTGAGAGATTTTGTGGTTTCTATGTTGTTTTTATAAAGAGAAAAATATTTGTGATCTTTACAAGTGAGAAGCAAGCATATTATAATTCTCAATTTTTGCTAAAGAATAATAATAAAAGCTTCATCTACAAAATTGGTTTTCTTCATACTAGGGTTTTTCAAGAGACAATTACTAGTGTTAATTATTTTGTGTGTGCGCATTATTTCTCAGTTCTTGATATTATTCGTGAAAATTGTAGTGGTGATTTATTCGTTATTTGTCATGATTAATTTATGAAGTAAAAAAGACAAACAATCCACATAGATATAAAAATTAATTGCAATTAAATAAATTTCATAACTAGAACGATGCTCTATATCATTCGATAGATTTGAAGAAAATATATTTTTTCTTTTGCGAATTATGTGTTGCCTTGTCACTTTTCCACTGAGATCCACTGTGATCCACTTCTTTCACGAGAAATCAGCCCTACTGAAAATGCAATAGGTAAAATGTAACATACACCATTAACTTCAAATGGAAATGTAAGGAGATAATTTTGTTTTATAAAAGTTACTCATGGGTAACTAACCATTCACCATTAAATATTCCTTACTCATCCTTACATAGAATGTTTACCAGTTCATAGTGTAACTTTTAGAGTAGGAATAGTAAGCTCATTAACCATTAACAACCTCCATTATAGTACATTAACACAATTACTGTATGATGTAACCTTCCATTCATTTCATTACCCATATAGTCATCACATACTTGCCATTATGAACATCATAACAAGAAAGGAATCAACATCATCAACTTGACACAATAATCAATCACATCATTGAACACCAATATACCCTGGAAACCCCGTAGGGTGAAAACCAGCAAACGTTTAATTTTATTATTAAACGCTCGTGAGGGTGTTAAGCCCATCACTCAATGGCTTATAAGGGAGACCATCCCTTAACCATCGTTTATATAATCTTACAAGGAAATATACAATATCTAGCTTTCAACCATTCAATAAATATGATACCATTTACCCTCTGGTCTTCATATCTTCACATCTTGGTGGCATGGATGTACCTACAATGGACCATCGTACATTGGACCTTCCTGCAACTCACACTCATCTGCACGAACATTAATCATTTACCTGCCACCATGACAAGCATAATTTTCCTTTGTACATGACAAGCATAATATTCCTTTGTACATGTCACCATCATTCCCTGCTATGATGCCTTCAACATAAAATGATGTCAAGATTCATAAAGTATTAATCAATCATTTCACATATCTGTACTATAGTAGTTTCTCCATCTACTCATGTATATTCATGACAAGCAAGTAAAGTACTTTGAAATTCTCCCTTTAACAACACATACCTCATATGTGCTGGTTATAGGTCATCACAATAACTAATGCTTCCATCGCATAAGCACTGCAAGACAATAGCTAGATCTCCCCAGCATACATTTAAAATAAATTGATACTTAGTTATGATACTCGTGTATGCAATTTACATAATTTAATCAAAATATCTAACCCTTGAGCTATTAATTTTAGTATATGGAATTCAAGATAACATAACAAATGTTGCTCCCATGCATGCAAATGCATATCGATTCCAAAAGAGTCTCCCTAAAGGAGTGCTTACACAACGAAGCACATAACCTCCTTCACGAGTCTTCCCAAAGAAAATCTCAATGCTAGTGAGCATGTAAACATATGTTTTCTTTTTGTAAAAATATGCAATTAAGAATATAAATACATGTCTTCTTTTCCAAAGATTATACTAAACAATCATATTCAATGTAGTTTAATACTACAAGCTATCTTTCTACATACAAATATGTATATTATTTTTTAATAAAAGTTAATACATATGTTGCATGCTTATGCATGATCTTCCTCCAAAAGGAATTAACATCATAATCATGATAATATAAAAGTAATTACTTAGTTTGTTCATCTAAAGGAATATAACTGATTACTTCCTTTAACCATGAATTTATTAAATAACTTAACTTTACCAACACCATGGTAATCTATTCATGGATTTATTAAATAACTAATATTTGCAAACACCATGGTAATCTACCCATGGTTTTATGAAATAATTAATCTCCATCAACACCATGGAAAAATTACCCATGGATTTATGAAACTATCCATGGATTTATTAATTAATCTTTAAGATTACCATAGTAAACTATTCATGGATTATTAAATAATTACTATTTACCACAAATTGTAATATTTTCAATATAAATTTTATAGATAAGCACTGATCTACCAACATACACTGGGCTTGCAATGATAAACAAACCATCACAAACTACTGAAAATTACTGGTTGGTCCATGAATCATGTAAGTAAGATTTAACCCGAAAGATGGGCAAGCAAAAGCTTATACACAGGAAGAAGTGGCTAGCATAAACTTGATATTGATCCAAAGTTTTTCTCCTTTCAATGTAACTAATTGAACAGGCCGTGTATAAATCCCTCTATGAGCTACCTTTGGCCTCCTTTATTCATAAAAATA
The DNA here is from genome assembly GCA_034641835.2 of Pinus albicaulis. Classification (NCBI taxonomy): domain Eukaryota; kingdom Viridiplantae; phylum Streptophyta; class Pinopsida; order Pinales; family Pinaceae; genus Pinus; species Pinus albicaulis. The sequence goes on from CM076584.1 coordinate 1,211,133,432, forward strand.
TCAACTGAACCAGTGGAAGTTCTGTTCGCCTGGGTGATGATCTTATACTAGAGGGTTATCTTTAAAGCAGTTTATGTAGCGAGGGGCAACCTTGTGTTGTTAACATGGCTGTATGTTAGCCCAAGGAAACAATCTGGTGTGGATTTAAGGTCAGGATGCATCTATGCTTATAAACATGATTCACGCGACATATCTCCTCCACAGCCAGCTATAAAAGAAGATTTCTATTCTTTCTATTTTCTAATACTATTTTTTGCAGAAAAACTCTATGATATATAATCTCTATTTATATCTTTCTTCTCACAAGAAAAAGGATTATACAATAAAAATTAGCAAAAATTACTTTAATCACTTTACCAATCACCGAATTGAGCCACAGGTTAAACATAATTATTTAACTGCAATGTAGCTTAAAAATAGACTGACCGCACAAAGAAAACGTTCGAAATTTCTTACCACCTAAACGAGTTGGGTATGCGGCAAGAGCCAAACATTGAACCTTCCAATTCATTTCTACAACAATCCCTGTAGAATCCGGCAAGAACAATAGGAAACTTACATTAGACCCTGCCGCTCATGGCATCCTCGATGGAGCACCAGAAGTGATAGTAGAAGGGAACAATCGACGATAAGAGGCAACCCTTTAAGAAGAGATGCAAAACTGGAGCGCGGGTAGGGTAGAATGTCACTGACAGCGGCAAACAGAGTGGGAACGATTGCCCATAAGCAACTTCTACAATCCCCACTGTTCGTTCAAAATTTCTATCGCACAAATTACATAGATGACATCAGTCCACTATTTGAAAGGTAGTTTCCAGAAATTAGAAGGAATGCCAATGAAAGCAATGATGGGTTCCGACTGCCATAATGAGGCAATATCAATGAAATCATAGAGAGGAAAACCAAATCATAGATATAAGGAAAATCAAAACTCGAACTCGCACGCAGTTTACTGCTGTAAAGACGCATGGCAAAGTGCCAGAAGGAAGATCAATTACTCCCGAGATCTTCCATGAATAAAGAATACAAAAGTCGTTATGAATAATCCGTTTTACATAAAATAGTTTCTTGATTTTCTTGATACAACTGTCTTTATAAATCATGGTAAAAACTGTAAATTACGATAGTTTACATGAGCTTTACATAAAATGTGTTTAACATTTTCCTCAAGTTCATTTACTTAGATCCACATTGTTTTTATACTTGGGAATGATATTGATATAATTTTTTCTATTTCAACTCTAATTAAATTTGTTTTCATCAAAGAGTTGTTTTTCTTGTTACTAGATTTAACATTTATATTAGAAATGTCTTTACAATCACTACTCCCTCTCTATCTGTGAACATGCATTGTAGCATATTCATCTCAACAGATCAAGTGAAAATAATGGATCAATCAAGCATAGGATTTTAGAAAGGCCAAATTTAACATCAAATCAGCGATGTAAATATTTCCCACCATTTAAATTTTTGTATTTTAGGGTCTTTAAATTTTCTATAAATTATTTACATTTTTCACTTTTCTATATTCCATTTTGATTTTATTTTTTTATTAACATAATTATTTTAATTATGTAATTAATAAATTTTCGTTGTTTTCCACGGGAAGATTTAGTCATTTTTTAATTTCATTTTTTTTTAACCCCATAACATAATAATAATATATATATATATATATATATATATATATATAACCCAAAAAAACTTACTTAAATCCAAAAAAATATTTTTTTAAATATGTAGAATTCAGAATTAGTTAAATTTTTATATTTTATTTTTAATAATTAATATTATCTTTAAGTTTCCTTCCATTAAACATTTAATAATTTTTTAGTTAGCATTTAATTTAGATTATATTTATTTGAAAGTTAAAATTTAAATTATATTAAATTAATTAATTAAATTAAAAAGAAAAATTAATCATAAAAATAAATGAAAAATAAGAATATAATAAAAACATAAAAATAAAAAGAAAAATAAATTGAGTATTTCTTAATTCATTTTTTTCGGTGCATAACAAATTTATTTCAAATTTATATCATTTAAATTCTTTTAATTTAAGCTAATATTGAAAAAATCTGGGCATATATATACAATTTGCACAATTATGATTGGATGACCCTTTGTTCTTGAAATCTACATTTGAATAAGAGTCTTGTAATATCAACCATCTTCAAACACATTTTTTTGTGGAACCATATTTATGATTGTGTTTAATTTTACTTCTAATAATTGGTGCAATGCATTATTAAGTAGTGAGTGTAACTGTTACTTCCACTCATATTCTAAAGATAAGGAACATAAATTCTTCAACTTTTCCTTGCAATTTGGACACATATTTATGACATTTAATTACTTATAAATTTAGAAACTTAAAAAGTGAAACATTCTATATGACCTCTCATTATATCTTGCAATGTTATTGATACACTCATTTTAATTGTTACGAGGATGATTTGAGATGCAATGACATGATATTTTCTAGAATAAATGACATATATTTAAATTTCCTATAACATGGTTTACAAATAGGAACAAACACAAGAATGCTTAACATGGTACTTGGTGCATAAATTCATATTAGGTTTCCCAAATTGGAATAGTTGAGTTTTTATGATATGTTTATGAAATGTCTCACTTCATTCAATTTCTAAACTTTTAAATGATTGAAAGGCTACCTCAAGCATTCATTTAATACATCCATTTATTATTTGATTCAATTAATTTTCTCTCTCAACGGAATGAATGTTGATAATAATATATGTTGAAAAGAATAATCACATGGTCTTACAGATGCTTCTAAGAAAAAATCCCCTTAGATATATAGCCTAGAGACTATTCCAACATCTACAAATAACAATAAGATTTCTAATTAGGCGAGGAAAGTATGGCTTGGGAATCATACATGTAGGAGGTCACTCATTGAGCTTAAGGGTCAACTTGTTGGAGGTTTAGTTTACCCCTGTTAGTACTCATTCGAGTAGTATTGAATTAAACGAAATTGAATATGGACATCATTTACAAATACCTTGAATGTATTGAAAGTCCCCCTAGGTCTCCTGAAACTAGTCATTATCGCACCTAACTATTATAGTGCACCAAAAATAGCATTTGGGAAGATTACTCTCTCATACTAGCCTCATGTCAATATATCTAAGGGTTATACTACAAGGCACAACCATTCTATAAGCCATAAATTATTAATATTAATTTGTGTTACTGGATCAAACATTTACTCTATTATTTTGGAATCAAATTAAATTTTCATGAATGCCTCTTTTTATCTTATTGGACATGTTTATTAAATTATATGGTTTATGTGCTCTGGAAAATTCGCTAATCTGCACTTACAATTGATTAACCAATCATTGCACCACGTCCTTTGAAGAAAGCCAACATCTTATCCAAGTCATACTCTCACTCTAAGTGAGAAACGTAGAATTATATTCAAATGTATGGAATCCTCCCTTAGGATGGGAAATCAAACTTAAACCTAGAATTGAGGGCAAGGTTTTTAAGGTAAGAGTAGGTGACTTTCCTAATAGGTTTCCTAAGTTCTCCCCTTGGTGACAATGGAATTTCTTCTCTAGGGAGAATCCAAGTGATAACACAACCTTCTTGTATCCCCACCCTTGTTGCTACTTGGTGTTGTTATTTCACTTCGGTTAGGTGGACTTTTACATTGTTTTTTAGCATTATGCCCCATCAACAGTCTCAGATCAAACATGGCATGGAATATGACAGAGAGTTGGGAGCTTTTGAGCCCAACAATAGGTGGATATATCTTCTTCATGATATAGAAAACACACCCTTCAATAGGTCCAAGAGGAAATAGCACGGATGGAGCGAGAATTAGCTAGCAAGTGTTTTTTTATCAATTGATCCGATCACGGGTCGAGTACTACTCTAACCTTATGGTGTGAAGATTTTTTAATTGGCTATGGCTTATAATGTTTAATTGATCACATTATTTCATCTTATTATAATGCATAAAAAACATATACATAAGTAAATGAACTTAAACAAAAAGAACCACATGCAAGTAAAAACGAGAGAGACAACTAATGTTGGTAACGAAGTTCACCCCTCCATCTCTCTGGGGCTACATCTTGATAGCGCCAAGCCAACCACTTAAAAAATAAACAAACGCATAATTCTGAATATCGAATGCACATCAAACATCTAAAATAATTAATGAATAAATAAAATATTTACATATAATAAAGCCTCTTGGCCTCTCCTCACACCCCAGATATTATTCCCATATGCAGGCTTACATTTATAGGAATAATTACAAAGTTATGGATCATTCTAGATCCATGATATTCTCCATAGATTTCTCAACTAGTTCCTAAAATCTCTTAATGATCCCTTGAGGATCTCAACAACTCAACTAAATCTTATTCTAGGATCTTCTAATCCCTAATATTTTTATGAGATATTTACAAGCCTAATATCTCTCGTATTCTCTCATAATTGAGAATATTTACAATTAAAGTCTTACAAACATATTCCTCACTCAAATCATTTAAAAATATACAAAATTCCTATTAATAAATTAAATTTCTTATGAAACATTAGACCCCCTAAGTCAACCAAAATAAAATGATTTTTCGAACCAAATGCTCCTACATCAGACTCCCAAAGTTGAAAACATTCATGATCTCCTGATCATATGCTAATAGAAAAACCTCCAAGGTCCCAAACCTTAGTTTGTAATTGTCCAAATGCTTTGCATATTTTCTTCTGTTTCATGTTTGTTATCTTTTGGTTCAATTTTCTTTCTTCAATCAACTTCAAATTCTGATTGATCATCCCTTTTGATGTCATTTTTCTCCATATAGATTGTACCATCATCAACTTCCATAGTTCATTGATCACAAAATTAATTTATGTTTTCCCTGATTGCTTTCATTAACATCTTCATCTGCAATTTCAATTTGCTACTTATTATCTTCAAATTTACTTTCAAGAAGTAAATTATTTTTCTTCTTTCTGACTGCATACTCATCCACCTTCTCTTCTATGTTAGCCAATACATTAGAATCTTGGCAACTAATACATATTTTTGTCTCAATCAAAGCTTGAGACACTCCTTCTTCAACACATTGTGCATTAACACATTGTGCATTATTGTCTTTCTATAAGTCCTCTTCAAGAGCTATCCTTGCCCTGTCTTGTGCAATACTTGCAATCATACACAAATTATCAGTTTTAAAAACATAAGACCTTTTAGTCTCACTTGATGTTTCACCCATCAAGACTTTGAATCTTTCATATGATTCTAAAGATCCTCTGTAGATTTCTCCTCTATATCTTCATCACTTTCAAAATTAATGGGTTGTGTTTTGGTTCACATACCAAAACTTCCTCGGCATACTCATTTATTCTCAGTAACTCTTCCTTCAGTTGAGCATTCACTCTATGCTCCCACTTCACTTGCAATCTATCCCATTTGAACTTCCTTTTCATAATCCAACCATACCTCTGGAATTCCTTATTACTCTACAACATATCCATCAATAACTTAAGATGGAGTTTTATCTCAGCCTTATCTTTGTCAATCTCTTCGTCATTCATCTTCCTTTCCATTCCTTTTGCCTTGACATGTTTCTTCTCCTTTAGCTTCTCCTCGAATTTAAATTTCCCACACTTGTTGCATCCACTCAAATATCCCCAAAAATAACATAAACTCCTTTAAATAATCCCATATAAATCATCTTTCTCATAAGTCTCTTACTTGAAACACATAATTAAAAAGGCAAAATTACACTATGAAGCTATGCAACAATTCACCATTTGTCCTCCACCATGTTTTACAATATCAATTTACCTTTACCATTTATTTTCACTTTTAATACAACCCATTTACTTTTACTATTTACTTCCACCATTACTAATTATCTCACACCTTATCTTTCCAAAAATTTACACTATCATGAAAAAATTACCTTATTACTCCACAAAACTTCTTATCTCTCCATTCAAATTTCAAAAATAAAATAGCACACCTTTTCTTTTTTTACTTTTCAAAAAAGATTAATGAAATCACCTTTTACCAATACATAACCTCAGTAACTTTAGACTTTAAAAAATCTCATGTGAATCCTTTCTCAATAATTCTCAATTCTTTTAACAAAATTCTCATGTAAATTTTCCCACTAAATCTCTCTCATAAATTAAAATAATGCAAACTTGGTGTTTTGTATGCATACCTCTCCAAGCCTAATAGTTTTACGTTCCATACTCTCTAATTCACCCAACTCTCTGATTCTGCTCCACACTGTTGCTTAAGACTACTTCATGGTCGCTCAACGAATCAGTATTGCAATGGATCAACAACCCCATGAAACCCCTTCTCTTCACATGGCCCTACGTAGGTCCAATTTCACTTTATAAATTTCTGGCAGTTGCTCTTCAACAATGCAATGCTGGTCACACCTCTGGACTTTACACAAAATGTTTAAGCCACTGATCTTTCTCCTTTTACGCACCATAAACTACTATTGTTAATCCAGCCTAAACTCCTTCAGATTCATTTCCAGCCCAAATTCATTCCATTGAATTTTATTTCAAGTTTTGCGTAGAATTATTTTCTCACACTGTGATTCACAAATCTTAGCACAAATCTCAACACAAGGCAGCGTGCACATGAATAAAAATTCACATAAATCTTAATGCAATTCACGGGCAGCGTATTTAACAATTTGACTTAGCCTTACGAATTGATTGTGATTATTTGCCAAAATAAACTAACAGGTATATCCCACTCATTTCGATTTTTTTCTTCTGAAAAAAAAAATATCACACTCATTTCATGCCCAACAACGCTCCAAAATTATGCAAACAGTGTATGGAATGTTCGAAAATGTTATTGCAGCTTTAAAAACGAGGCTTGCAATTGATGCTCCAGTTCTGCACATAATCCTTTCAATCTGCTCCATCTTTTCACACTCATTAGATTCATTACTCAGCTTCATCAATTGCGATGCCACACGCCTTCAAAGAACTATGCGTACTGGCCAAATTCGAGTTGCATCTCTCCGCAAATGGTGCAAGTAGCAGCTGCCTGCACTTAACAAAGGTTCGCATTAGGAAGCAGGGTAAAGCCAAAAATTTTCCATCACAATTTTTTTACACAATGATGATATTAATGCATCGGGTCGATCTAATTTTCTCTCCTCAGATACCGAATGATAGCGCCAGGCCAGCCACTTGACAAATAAACAAACACATAATTATGAAAACCAAATGCACATTAAATCTCTGAAATAATTAATGAATAAATAAAATATTTACAGAGAATCTGGCTTTTTGGTCTCTCCTCACACCCACATATTCTTACTTACATTTATAGGAATAATTACATAGTTATGGATCATTCTAGATCCATAATCTTCTACATAGCTTTCTCAACTAGTTCTTAAAATCTCTTAATGATCTTTTGGGGATCTCAAAAACTCAACTAAATCTTATTCTAGGATTTTCTAATCCTTAATATTTTTATAAGATCTTTACAACCCTAATATCTCTCATATTCTCTCATAATTGAGAATATTTACAATTAAAGTCTCAGATACATATTCCTCACTCAAATCATTTTAAAATATACAAATTTCCTATTAATAAATTAAATTTCTTATGAAACATTGGACCCCCCAAGTCAACCAAAATACAATGACTTTTCAAGCCAGATGCTAGTGCATCACATCTTTGAATCTTCTTCAATTGGAATGGAGATATTCTATATTCCTTCTTCAAAGTAAGCTCTCCAAGCTCTCTTACATTCAAGCACTATGGCATAGCATTAGCTAAGCACTATCGCTCTCAATAGCTAAGCATTCTCTCATTTATTCTCCCCCTTCTCATGGCTCACATAAGGAAATATATATAGTTTTCCCTCACCCACTCTCCAACAAAGAGCATTAATTACAAGACCCACAATTGTAGCACCTAATTACAATGAAGGAAAAATAAGATCTATGAAAGTAGGATCTCAACTATCTTAAACTCATAATTGGGAAAAGTCTCAAAACCACCTAAAGATTCTTCAACCATGCCCTTGATTCTCTCAACCTACAATTGGGAAAAGTAGAGAATTGGTGTGAGGTAGTTTCTCACATAAAAACCAATTTCCATAATCACATTAAATGAATAATATGTGAGACAAAATTTCTCTCACAAATATTAGTCATTTATATCAAAAGTAAATAATAATGCATGGATTTAATAAAGGCTCATAAAATGCATAGTTAAATGCATGAGCATAATTTCACCCACTTAAGCACTTTTTCACCAACTTCAAATCAACATGGCATAAATTTCTTTCACGTGCGAAGATCTTTTTGGATCACACCTCCACACAAAGAAAAAATTGGTCTCCAAAAGTATCAGCTTCAATCCATCATCAACTGCATGCAAATGTATCTGAAAGGCACATTTCCACATGACTCCTTCACTTGACGTGATTCAGAATCGGAATGCAAAGCCAACACCTGCAACCCCTACAACGCAAATGTCTAGAAAGACACATCCCTTGAATACTCCTTCACTCAACGTACTTCAGAATCAAGATGCAAAGTTAACACCTACAACTACTGCAACTCAAATGCCTGAAAAGGCATATCCCTTGAAGATTCATTCACTCAACATACTTCAAAATCAGGATGCAAAGTCCACATTTGCCTAAAGTTGTAACGCAAATGGCTGAAAAGGCACATCCCTTCAAGATTCTTTCACCTCAATCCTTCAGAATCAGAATGAAAAATCCCACATCTGCCTAAATCTGAACCTGTAGCTGATCATACATGTTAACATCTTTTAAAACACTTTCCAAGAGTTCATTGGTCAAATTTATATGCAAAAATGGCTTAGGCAAATCACCTCATTCAACTTGATTACAAAGAAGCCAACAAGGCTTAATGCGTAAAAATACGTCTCTCACTCTCCCTCACATAAGAGTGGCTAAAACAAGCCTTATACAATGCTTCATAATCATCTTTCCATCATGACTTCATGGCAACTATGGCCTTTGCATGGCATTTCATCAGTTACATGCCAACTTTCTGATGTCAAAATATCAATTACATGGCAATTAAATGTTCCAGTAACGTGCACAAAGGGAAAAAATACAAAGTTTTAAACCCCTTTTAATATGTGTTTGCACCAAAAAATTCAAATTCACTAATGGTAAAAAGAAATCAAATCCCCCCATTACAAAATATGTGCATCATAAAAGTGCCCTCTTCATTTTCTAGGCATATGGAAAATAATGGGTAAAAAAAATCAAAGAAATTTCCCTTTTTAATTACCCATTTATGTCTGTCCATAGTAAGGAGAGAGGCCACTTAGGATGCATCCATTTGTATACTAGAAGCTCACAAGCTACTCTAGAGGTACAATAAGAAGTCTCCCTCACTACTGAAGAGGATCCATGGGAATGAAAAAGACCCATAACCGTTTCTTTTTTCTTGAAGAACATTGGCCTGAATAAGACCACTGGGGGACTCCTCTTCAAGGCGTTTAAAATGTGCTTCATAAGCCTTGGTATGCTGATTAATGTCTTCAAGCTCTCTACCAATATTTTCATACATAACCCACATGCATTCCAAGCATAAGGGTTGCTCAACCTGTGTTTTGGAAAGATATAATATCAAAGACCCGCTTCAAAAGATTGGGATTTTTATTTGCATTGTTTGTGTGCAATGCACTACTAGAATCTCCAACAACATTCGGAAAGGGAAGACTGCCTCCTTCAGAAGAATTCTCGTATCTATACATTGAAGTAGTTGTTGCTGGCAACACCACAAATGATTCATCGATTGCCTTCCCACCATGCACTGACAGAGCCTGCACCCCCTAATCTTGAGGGTTATGCTTCAGACTTTTATACCTCGAAGATAGAAAGAGGGTGTCGACCATTATGGCACAACCATCTCAGGATGCTCGGGTCGACAACGGAAGGGCCACTGGATTTCTCTATGTTGTCTTTTTTTTTTATGGGAAGTTCTTTAGTTATAATGCCAAGATGTGCAAGTTTTCCAGCAAGCGATAATTTTAGAGAAAATATGCGCACATCTCAGCATGGAGTGGCACAATGTCTGAAAATAATATGCACCACCCCGTCGCGGTGCATTAAAAAACGCGTCTATATAGCGACATTCCCAAAGGAAAACTAATGAATAGCAAGCGGGCTAAGGAAATGGATTGTAATGGTATAGTGTTGCATCCATTTATACTGATTCTTTTAAAGCCAAGCCATGTTTCTTTACTAGATAATTTTTCCAATAGAGTATTCTATTAATATTGCCGACAGATCGAATATATCAGAATGAAGTAGAGCACACGGTTGGTTATTATAACTCTAGTCCCCATCCATTTGTGCCTTATTTCAGATTACTTTAGAACGTGATCACTCAACATATATTGATGCAATCATCAATTTGGCGGAAATAAGCCCACAAAATCTGCAAATGATCACAACAACCTTCGCAGAAAGGCAGAACAAAATATGTTCACAGATCATGGAAGAAATCTTACCAAATAAGGCAATAATCTCCACCACTCCAGAGAAAATAGAACTGCGAGATCCATTTTGTTGTACTTCGATTACTCTTATGCCGACTTTCGCCCCGACGCTGTAGTACTTGTCGGTGCCAAGGTCCAGGACCTCATTGCCCTTTGATTGCAGGTGTTGGATGAGGGAATCCTTGAGATATCCTACAATGAGCTTGAGAAGCTTCTAGCCATTGATGTTTCCTATTTTACTCGCCTTAACGCGATTGGCTGCTGTGACCAAATCCTCGTCGTGAAATATATCCCAATCCCCATCCCATCTGATAAAAAAATTAATATCAGTTAAATATTGCACCCTATGCACATCAGGTGCAGGGATATAGAGATAATCCACGGGCCCCAAATTGAAGCTCTAATTCTTGGTGAGGTTCCACACCCTCTTCGACCCAGACACCATATAAATATCATGGGCATGGGTATGGTGATGGGTCATCTCGATGCTTCCTGCCTTGAATTTCACAAGAGCGAAAGTGGGTTGTCTCTCACAATGCTCATGGATGCCCCGAGCACAATCTCCACATATTTTAATTTCCTGATTTTGCCTCATGAACAGAGCATGCATAAGGATTGGGAATTTCCTGCAACGAATTTTGTAAGAAATTGGCAGTCTTAAGCGGCCATGGCTTCCACTCGCTTGCAGGACAGGGCGCCTTAATGTAAAAATTTATAGTTTCCCACCCCGGTTTTCAATTTTTCACCTTATTACTCCAAAATAGTTAAATGCCCTTTCCCATATCTATACATTTAACAAACTGGAAAATAAATTTTGCTGAAAACACAAATTCTGGAAATTTTTTCAGAATGCTGGAAAATGCAGAATTAAAAATCAACAAGCATAAAAACAATCATTCACACATTTGACACTGATATTTTTGGTCAACATGACCCTGGAAAAAACCCCCTACAACTCTTGGGGAAAACCAGTTTGAGAGCTCCTTCTTATTTCTGAAAAATGCTTTTTACAGTGAGAGAAATATTCAGAAAAATCAGCAAGTAAACTTTTACAACTTATCTCGTTTTCTGTGCTTAACCACCGCCTTGGAAAATGTGTAGACAGTAAAACTGAACCAGCAATAAATGTTGTGCGTATTTCCTTGAAAAACATGCCCAAAAATTACAGCATTAATTTCTGCTGTACGACCTCCTCTTTTTGCATGCAAAATAGAAATAAATGCTGTTGTACGACCTCCTTGGAATGCGTGCAGTTGTATTAAATGCTACTGTATGGAAATATGCCTTGATTTTTGTGCCAGCAATCAGCTACAGGCTATACGGCCTGTCTATAAAAGCGTGCAGCAAAACAACAACTTCTCCCTCGAAATCTGTGCCCATAAAATGGTACGGTTGCCTTGGAAAACATGCCACAAGCTGCTGTACGGATTATGCCTTGGAAATTGTGCCAAATCTGCCTTGAACTGTGTGGAAACTCTGCTGTACAGTCTTGCTGAAATATTTCCTTGGAATGTGTGCCAAGCTGCTGCCTCCTTCTCCTCACTGCTCAGAAATCTCCCTTGCTCTCTTGCTCTCCTTCTCTCAATCTACTCATGAAAGAATGAATAACCTTTTCCTCATTTTCCTCCTTTAACCTAACCCTAAGTGACTTTTGGGGAATCCCTAAATCCAATGGCTGAGATAGATTGAGATCTAGGGCTGAGATTAAATGCTCATTTAAATCTCACTTTCTATTTTTTAATTCACCCCCCTTTAATAAAGACCCACTTAGTCTTTTATTTCCAAAGTCACTTTTTCCTTTCTAATTTTATATTGACTTTATTAAAGTCACTTTAAAATTAGACTTTAGTAACTTTATCACTTAAAGTCACTTTTAAATTAGATTTGACTTTATAACTTTATAAAGTCATTTTAGTAACTTTATCACTTAATGTCACTTTTAAATTAGATTTGACTTTATAACTTTATAAAGTCACTTTAGGAGAAAAATTAAATTCTTTTGGACACTTTTCCCTAGGCCAAAGATCAAAGCCTTAGGGAACCACCTGTCCTCCGGTACCAAATTTCAACACTCCCTCTTACCGAGAAAGGTGTTCCTCACCACACCCATCTTGTCTCTGAAGTAGACATGCTTGCCCCGTGGTAAGGCTTTGGTAAGAATATCTGCAACCTGCTCATCAGTGGGAATATACTCAAGCTTCACAGCTCTTTTCTGAACATAATCTCTGATGAAATGATATTTGATCCCGATATGCTTTGACCTGTCATGAAATACTGGATTCTCCGTGAGTTTAATGCAATTCTGATTATCACAGTAAATCACCGAAGGTCTCAACGGTTGACCAAATAAGCCAAACAACATCTTGCGAAGCCAGATGGCCTCACAACTAGCTAGACTGGCTGCCATATACTCTGCTTCCGCTGAACTCAATGCTACTGACTGCTACTTCCGGCTGAACCATGACACCACTGCCGAACCCAACCCAAAACAGCACCCTGAAGTGCTCTTCCTATCAGAAGCACAACCTGCCCAATCAGAATCAGTGTAACCTACCAATCTCACTCCATCCCCCTGCCTGTAGTCCAGACCATAATCCACTGTCCCCTGCAAGTACCGCAAAATGTGTTTTGTAGCCACCCAGTAAACCTTCCTAGGCTCACACATAAACTGACTCATCGTGTTGACTTCAAAACAGATATCTGGTCTAGTGTTGACCAAATACATCAAGGAACCAATCAGCTGTCTGTACAATGTGGGATCCACCAACTCGGAATCCGAAGCATGAAGCTTCTTCCAGTTGGTGATCATCGGTGTCGATATGGGTCTACAATCCTCCATGTGGAATCTGCCAAGGATGTCCACAATATACTTCCCCTGCCCCAGGAAGAAATGCCCCTCCTCCTGCCACACCTCCAAACCCAAAAAGTAATGCATCAAGCCGATGCCCTTCATCTCAAACTCCGCCGCAAGATCTCTCTTGCAGTGCTCTATGAGTCTCTCTGCACCTGTAATGACTAAGTCATCCACATACAACACCAGAATGAGAGGCTCCTCACCTATCACAATATAGTAAAAGTTCGGATCTGCCTCACTCTTTGTGAAACCCATCTTCTGCAAGTAAGTATCTATCCTGGAGTACCAAGCTCTGGGAGCTTGCTTCAGGCCATAAAGGGCCTTCTTCAGTCTGCACACATGGGACTCCTTCCCATGCACCTCAAAGCCCTGTGGCTGCTCAATGTACACCTCCTCCTGTATGAAGCCATTGAGAAATACGGTCTTCACATCCATCTGGTGGATCTTCCAACCCATCTCTGCTGCTATCGATATAATGGAGCGGATCGAAGTATATCGAGCCACGGGAGCGAAGGTCTCCTCATAATCAACTCCCTCTACTTGGGAGAACCCTCTAGCCACAAACCTCGCTTGGAATTTCTCAATGCTGCCATCTGCAGCATGCTTTACCTTGTAAAGCCATCTGGAAGTAACCACGAATTTGCCCTCAGGCCTCGGCACCACCTCACAAACATCATTCTTCATGATAGAAGAATACTCCTCTTGCATGGCCTCTCTCCAGACCTACTGGCTAGCTGCCTCCTCATAGCTAGAAGGCTCAGAGTCAAGGATGCTGGTAGCCATTGCCATATAGCTACAAAACCTCTCAAGTGGTCTGCTCTCTCTGACCGGCCTCTTAGGCTCAGCAACAGATGTGGCATCTCTCAAGGTGTCCTGAAGCCACTTGGGCTTCCTCTTCCCTGAGTGCACTTCTCCCGCCGGAGAATAAAACTCCTCCTCCTCAACATCAGGAGCCTGAACTCCTGACTATCTGTCTGCTGTCCTCCTGCCTGCACCTGAACCTGTAGATGTTGAGGTACCGTGTGAACTGTCCATCAGTGGACTCCCCAGTGAACTGCTCTGTGGACTGCTCTGCGTGCTGCCCATAGCTCCACCCCTCTGACTCTGCGAGCCACTACCCACTGACGGACCTGACATCGTCATAGATGTACCTCCGGATCCTCCTGATCCCTGCCCACTGGATCCCTGTGACTGACTCAACTGCTGCTGAGGGTCTGGCTGATCCAGATACTCTAACTCCCGTGACCTCCTAAAGGCCCTGTCCTCCTCGAACTTCACATCCCGCTTGACAACAACTTTCCTCTGTGCAGGAATGTAAATCCGAAAGGCCTTGGAGGTCTCACTGTAGCCCACAAAGATACCCTTCTCTGCGGTGGGCTCTAGTTTGGTCCTCTTCTCCTTGGGTATGTAGGAGTATGTGATGCACCCACAGATACGAAGATGACCAATATCAGGCTTCTTCCCAGAAAAAGCCTCCTCCGGAGTCATGTGCCCCAAGGCACGATGCGGACTCCTGTTCTGCAAATAAACAGCTGTGTTGCAGGCCTCAGCCCACAAAAACAATGGCAACCCCTGATCATGCAACATGGCTTTGGCAGCCCCTCCAATGGATCTGTTCTTCCTCTCCGCAACCCCGTTCTGCTGGGGGTTGTAAGGAACAATGAACTCCCTCCTAATGCCTGCCTCCGCACAATAGTCAACAAACTCTCCGAGGGTGTACTCTCCTCCATTGTCCGACCTCATGGACTTGATCTTCCGACCTGTCTGTGTCTCCACAAGAGCTCTGAACTCCTGAAACCGCTTGAAGACCTCACTCTTGGTCTTCAAGAAATAAATCCAGGTCCTCCTGGAGTGATCATCAATGAATAAAACATAGTACTCATACCCACTCAAGGAAACATGAGACATCCGACCGCTCACATCGGAATGAATCAAATCAAGTATCCCGGTCGCTCTGCTGTCACTGCTGGGAAAAGGGGATTTGGCAAACTTGCCCATCGCACATCCTCTGCAAGTATCAAAGTGATCAGTACTGAAATCTGGCACACCTGTAGTGATCTCCCGCAAATTCCTCAAGGCTCCATGATACATGTGCCCCATCCTGCGGTGCCAAATCTCACACTGCTCAGAACTGCTAGCTTTGTTGTCGGTACTACTGCTCAATGCCAAAAGGGACTGAAATGCAAACTTGTACACCTTTGCATGGCGTACACCTATCACTCTAGCTGAATCAGCTGGAGTGCCCCTGGGATACATCAACACTTGTCCTCCCCTGAATAGTATCTCATATCCTCTGTCCTCCAAAGTTGAGACGGATATGAGGTTCTTCCTCATCCCTGGCACATAAAGAACATCTGACACCTTCAAGGGAGGTTTGGACTCCCTCTGAAATGTCAATGTTCCCACACCGACTGCTCTAACAACTCTGTCATCACCGAGTACTACCTCTACATCGGTGCCACTCTCTGAAAGCTCTGAGAAGTACTCACGGACTCCTGTCATGTGACGTGAAGCCCCACTGTCCACATACCAGATACCCGAAGATGCTCCGCTAATCGAGGGAAATGCATGCTCCCTCTAAACCTCTATGGCAGATAATCCCGCACTAGAGGACTCACACGCAGTGAACCCAAACTCCCGGTCAAAACGATCTGCAAAGTCCTCAACCTCTGCTGAAGCTGCCATGCTCTGGTTCTTCCCCTTCTTCTTCTTCTTCTCCGGACACACAAATGCATAGTGTCCCATCTTCTGACAATTCCAACACTTCACTTTGGAATAGTCCTTCTATGTGTTATCCTGTTTACCTTTACCTTTGCCTTTGCCCCCACCATTTCTTGTGGAAGCCTGCTTCTTCCCTTTGCCTTTCTTGCGTCCTGCCAACAGTGCTACATCCTCATCCTGCTCAACTGGCTTGGCTGCCCCAAGCTAACCTTTCTTGATCTCTGTCTGAATGCAATCATTCCAAAACCTCTCCCATGTGGGAAGGGTTTCACGTGCACAAACCCCATCAGCAAAGTTCATCCATGAACGGGGGAGGCCATTCACTGAAATCCGCACCAACTCAGTGGGTGGAATGGCCTCTCCAATCGCTGCCAACTCATCTCTTACATTAGTAATCTTTGTGAGATATCCAGCTGCACTATCATTGCCCATCTTAATGGTCTTCAGCTTCTCCTTCAGGACCATTTTCCGGTTCTCATTGGTACTCTGGTAGAGATTGGACAATGCTGTCCACATCTCATGAGCATTTCTCTTTCCTCTCACATGAGGAATGCAATGGTCTTTGATTCCGTCTAGAATCAGTCTCTTACCCTTGTTGTTATTTTTATTATATGCTGCCAACTGAGTAGCATCAGTGGGCACATTCACAGGGTTTTGTGTGGTATGCACCATAATGTCCCAGACTTCTGCCTCCTCAAAGATACTCTGCATTCTCTCCTTCCAAATGCTGTAATTGGAATGCCCATCCAACCTATCCTCCACCCTCAGTCCCAAAGACATCCTGCTGTCCTAAAACTGAAAAAATAGCACTGCTGTAGTAAAGATAAAACTGTTGTTTATGAGAATCAGCTTGCTGGAATTTTCTGAATGAAAAATCAGCAGGCTGTAATTTTCCTCCTTGCTGTCCCAAACTGTTCTTCAGCACTCAAGCTCTGATACCATGTAAAAATTTATAGTTTCCCACCCTGGTTTTCAGTTTTTCACCTTATTACTCCAAAATAGTTAAATGCCCTTTCCCATATCCATACATTTAATAAACTGGAAAATAAATTTTGCTGAAAACAAAAATTTTGGAAATTTTTTCAGAATGCTGGAAAATGCAGAATTAAAAATCAGCAAGCATAAAAACAATCATTCACACATTTGACACTGATATTTTTGGTCAACATGACCCTGGAAAAAACCCGCTACAACTCTTGGGGAAAACCAGTTTGAGAGCTCCTTATTTTTGAAAAATGCTTTTTACAGTGAGAGAAATATTCAGAAAAATCAGCAAGTAAACTTTTACAACTTATCTCGTTTTCCGTGCTTAACCACCGCCTCGGAAAATGTGCAGACAGTAAAACTGAACCAACAATAAATGCTGTGCGTATTTCCTTGAAAAACGTTCCCAGAAATTACAGCATTAATTTCTGTTGTACGGCCTCCTCTTTTTGCGTGCAAAACAACAATAAATGCTGCTGTACGGCCTCCTTGGAATGCGTGCAGCTGTATTAAATGCTGCTGTACGGAAATCTACCTCGATTTTTGTGCCAGCAATCAGCTACAGGCTGTACGGCCTGTCTAGAAAAGCGTGCAGCAAAAAACAACAGCTTCTCCCTCGAAATCTGTGCCCAGAAAATGGTACGGCTGCCTTGGAAAATGTGCCACAAGCTGCTGTACGGATTCTGCCTTGGAAATCGTGCCAAATCTGCCTTGAACTGTGTGCAAACTCTGCTGTACGGTCTTGCTGAAATATTGCCTTGGAATGTGTGCCAAGCTGCTGTCTCCTTCTCCTCACTGCTCAGAAATCTCCCTTGCTCTCTTGCTCTCCTTCTCCCAATCTGCTCATGAAAGAATGAATGACCTTTTCCTCCTTTTCCTTCTTTAACCTAACCCTAAGTGACTTTTGGGGAATCCCTAAATCCAATGGCTGAGATAGATTGAGATCTAGGGCTGAGATTAAATGCTCATTTAAATCTCACTTTCTTTTTTTTAATTCACCCCACTTTAATAAAGACCCACTTAGTCATTTATTTCCAAAGTCACTTTTTCCTTTCTAATTTTACATTGACTTTATTAAAAGTCACTTTAAAATTAGACTTTAGTAACTTTATCACTTAAGTCACTTTTAAATTAGATTTGACTTTATAACTTTATAAAGTCACTTTAGTAACTTTATCATTTAAAGTCACTTTTAAATTAGATTTGACTTTATAACTTTATAAAGTCACTTTAGGAGAAAAATTAAATTCTTTTGGACACTTTTCCCTAGGCCAAAGATCAAAGCCTTAGGGAACCACCTGTCCTCCGGTACCAAATTTCAACACTTAAAAGGGATTTCTATCCAAACATCGAGAATTTTCTTTCCCTCTTTAGGGGTTGTGTGCATTCCTCCAAGTGCTATCACGTTCAAGTTGATGATGCATAGAGGCGCATGTGACAGAATAGATGCTCGGGAACTTTTTGGTGAAAATCGAGACCCTCACCCCTATTCTGCAGGCTACCAGTCCCCTGATCTCTGCTTGGTTTTATTTTTGCTACCCGTCCTTGAAAGGACAATTATCTTGGAAACCTCCTCTGAATTCTACAAGCAAGCTTACAAATATTGCATGGTGATTACAGAGCCAGAGAACAGGCTGCAAAAATTTCACCAATATAAAATCACGAGCGAGTCTTTGTATGGTGTGGCCTCCACAGGGTTGTGTTCAAGAAGAATTGTCAGGGTCCTCAATCTGTTGTGTAAAAAGCGAGGTTCCCTAAGAGATGACTAAATTCATTTGGAAAAGCACCAAAAATGTGGGGAAACTGAAACTGTACTTTAAGAAAGGCGATGTCATTCTATAGGGAAACACCACACATAAAGTTTCTGCTATTCTCAGATACCATGAGGTCAAAAGTGTCGTAGTTGATAAACTGAGTGATAAGAGTCTCCAAATCAAGTCTACTAAACTTTTAATCCATTTTATTGGTCTCCATTGATCGACATTATTAAAGCACAATAGAAAACATACACCTGTGTCCATAACCAGTCATAATCTTCTCCCCTTTTTCGAATTTCAGTGCGAGTAAAATGCTAATAATTACATTACAAATAATCATCTATGTTCCACCCTCCATGAAGACAAATCTCCATCACGACTCCCTTTTCTAGTAGATCATTTGTGGTCAAAGTAGGGGCATCGTCAGCATCTTGAAGCAACGATGCCATTTTTGTTGATTTTGTCAAAATTTTGAGTGTTTTTTTATCAAAAAAAAAGGAATGCATGCCCCCATAAAACTCGAAATTTTACAAATGAGCGGAAATAAATATGGAAAAAACATCATGAATTTGTTACCAAACCAGCACGAAGCACTTTCTTCTTGTAATCATGCTTTTCAAATGGTGGATGGAGCCTCCTTCTTCATGAGCTCTTTCACCATATGTATGCTTGAATTGTGGCGAATTTCGGGGTGCAACTTCCAGAACTTCTTCTCCCAATGGCCACTAATCTCATAGAAACTGCAGAAATTATGTCGTTTCCCATTCAACTATGTCTTCATGATAGAAGGATTCGGAAGGTTCTCATTCTTCTTGGTCTCACTTCTCGTGGACACATATGTGTTCTTCCCACACTTTCTTTGTGTGATTCTTAACTACATTACGGTTAGAAGATATATGAAATAAATCATCTCTCTTATATGTAAAAGAAGAATTTGAATGACTGAAATAGCTTCCTGACTTGTCCTTGAACTAATGAGGACTAGGTGGCTTGATTCCCTTCTTGGAATCGGGTGACGAAGAGATGATTTTTGATTCAGATATCTTCTAGCATTATCCTTTCTCTTCCTTTCCATAACTAAAACCTACAAATGGTTTTCTTGGTACAACCTATAATGGTTGGGTGACTTCTTGGCCATTTATTCCAAGTCCACCTCCTCTATACCCCATCTTCGTGAGGATTTTCATGCCAACATTAGTTTCATATTGAGAGAGAACATAACATGAAGTAGCATCATATACCTCGGTTTGAGTTGAAACATCCATCGTCTCAACTTTCTGCAACTTAGGAAATAACTCCTCTTTTGCTCGTAGCATCTCTTGAAGGTCCTACTTATCCTTTTCAGCTACCTGCAACAATCTTCACAATTATTCATTGTTGGCTTGAATCTTGTCATTTATCTCTTGCTACTCTTGCATTCTTTCAGCATGCTTCGCTCCTCTTCCCGTCTTGCAAAGCAGTCACCTACTATGATACCAAACTTGATCCAATCATGGGTGGACTACTACTCTAACCATCGTTTACGGTGTGAAGATATTTTAATTGATTGTGACTTATACAGGTTTAATTGAGCACATTATTTCTTCTTATTATAATGCATAAAACACATAAATATAAGTAAATGAACTTAAAACAACAAGAAGCACATGTAAGTAAATAAGAGAGAGACAACCGATGTTGGTAACAGAGTTCACCCCTCCATCTCTCTAGGGCTACATCTCCGAATCTGCTTCAATTGGAATGAATATCTTATATATCCTTTCTTCAAAGTAAGCTCTCCAAGTTCTCTTACATTCAAGCACTATGGCCAAACATTAGCTAATCACTATGGCTCTCAATAGCTAAGCATTCTCTCCTTTCTTCTCCCCCTTCTCATAGCTCACATAAGGAATATATATATTTTTCCCTCACCCACTTTCCAATAAAGAGCATTAATCACAAGACCCAAAAAACCCACAATTGTAGGACCTAATTAAAAGGAAGGAAGAACAAGATTCATCAATTGGGAAAAGTCTCAAAATCACGTAAAGACTCTTCAACCATGCCCGTTATTCTCTTAATCTACAATTGAGAAAAATAGAGAATTGGTGTGAGGTGGTTTCTAACATAAAAACCAATTTCCATAATCACATTAAATGAATAATATGTGAGACAAATTTTCTCTCACAAATATTAATCATTTATATCAGAAATGAATAATAATTCATATGTTTTATAAAGGCTCATAAAATGCATAATTAAATGCATGAGCATAATTTCACTCACTTAAGAACTTTGTCACCAACTTCAAATCGACATGGCATAAATCTCTTTCACATGCAAAAATCCTTTAAAATCATCGATTTATAAGTGTTAGTTGACATGGTAGATTGGGCCCTGAACACATGCCATAATAGTGGCCATTACAACCAATACATGTACAAAATCAACATATATAGGAATTAAGAAAAAAAGAAAATTGTATTAATGTTGAACAAGAGGTAGATGAATATATGTGTTTCAGAGATTGCATACCCAAGAAAATAGAGGCTCATTTAGGCATCCCACGACCTAAGTTTCTCCTCGAGAAGCTTATGGAAACCTCTAAATATGATATGTCTTTATGATAGTTTCTATATTGTTCTCTTTTTTAGTTTATATTTCTATATTTTTCTATTTTCAATTCAAAAATAGCCCTAAAGGCCTAGCACACCATATTATTTTTTTCATTTTTTGGATAAACATTAGCAAACTTCATGTTTTGGATAAACATTAGAAAATTTTTCATACGGTTATTGTTAAGATTGAAGCTTTATCTTTCCCTAAAAGTATACTAGGATAAATTTCAACCTATTTTGATGTGTACTTTTAAATTTCATACATAAAATCTTTACGTTACAATTTTTTTTTGGTACATATTTATTATTATTGTATTAATAGAAGTGTGATAGTTAAATCCCAATATATTTTAGAGAAGGCTATAAAGCATTTTTCCAAATATAATATAAATGAGTAAATTAATAATAATATTATTATTTAATTATTTTTATTAAATTACACAAATTTCAATATAGAATATATTTTAAGCTTCACATTTTATTATTAATGTTATTATCATTTTCTTTTATCTTTTATGTCTTAAAATAGGATAAATTATTATTATTATTATTATTATCTAATTTTAATGTTTAACGTTGAATCTATCTACAAATTAAATTCTTTGAAAAATTATTTGGCATTTTGCAATTTTCCCAACTTGTAATCTATATAGAGAGAAAATACCAAAAATTATTTTAGCATGGATATTTCTATAGTGAGTAATCTGTTAATGATGAAAATTTCTGGAAAATTGTGTGTGTCAAAATAGTAAGTTTTCCCAACATTTCAGGTGAACCCTTCACCCCTCACCAAAAATTCTATGAAGTTACACTTCTTTAAAATCTACATCAGATTTTGGTATAATTATTTATTTTTATTATTTTTTATTAATTTTTTATATAGTTAAATAGTGTATAGATTTAAAAAGCATTTAATTATTTAGGTAATTTTAAGTAATACCAACATAGATCCCTCTAGATCTCGAGTTAAGATGGATTTATGTTGATTTAATTTCCTACTTTAGAAATGATATATTCCACATGAATACCATGGGTTCTCATAAACCTGGAGCTCAAAATTCACCAATAACTTAACCAAGTCAAATTTACCTTATTATTTTCATTTAGATTATTTTTGTTTGAAGGTAGAGTTATTTTAAATTTTCCTAATTTTATTTTTGACCAAATAAAAATGTTTAACGTAAAGTTACTTTTATTTTTATTAATAAATATAATTATTAATTGTATAAATTTATTTCATTTTTATTTTTATTTTATTTGACCAAATAATTTTTTTACAAAATTTAATTCATTTTTTATAACTTTAATTATATATGAAATGGTATTTTTCACCATAATTAGGTGATACAATTGTGATTTTATTGCTTAAAATGCTTTTTTTGAAAGCATAAATAGTTCAATGCCATAAAAATTCCTTGGGACACTAACTTAAATTTGAGAATATTTACTTGAATTTGGCTAAAAATACACATAAAAAAGTTATTTCCACACTAATCTTATATAGACACACAATTGGCCTTCTCATTAATTAAAAGTACGAATAAAAAGAGGTTTAAGAACACCACCATAACACAGTTCTTTTAACTTGGATTTACATTTTGATGCAATTAATATTATTATTGCGCTGAGAGGCACCTACAACCCAGTATAGGGCATGACACATGTGTGCATGTACTGTGAGAAATGTAAGGTAATAAATGTAATGCAAGTAAACATTTGAAATGTCAGAGTACAAGGCACATGTGTAGATGTAATGTAAGAAATGTAAGGTAAGAAATGTAATTGAACTCATAGGCGCTTTACAGCCCAGTATAGGGCACGTGTGTAAAGGTAAGGTAAGAAATGTAATTGTGCCGAGAGGCGCTCTACAACCCAATATAGGGAACATGTGTAGATGTAATGCGAGAAATGTAATCTAAGTAAACATTTGAAATGTCGGAGTATAAGGCACATGTGTAGATGTAATGTAAGAAATGTAATTTCACTGAGAGGCACTCTACAACTCAATATAGGGCACATGTGTAGATGTAATGTAAGAAATATAAGATAAGAAATCTAATTACACTGAGAGACACTCTACAACCCAATATAGGGCACATGTGTAGATGTAATGTGAGAAATGTAAGGTAAGAAATGTAATGTAACTAAAAATTTTAAATGTCGAATTATAAGGGACATGTGTAGATGTAATGTAAGAAATGTAGTTGCGTTGAGAGGTGCTCTATAGCCCAGTATAGGGCATATGTGTAGATGTAACATGAGAAATGTAAAGTAATAAATTTAATGGCACGGAGAGGCGCTCTATAGCCTAGTATATGGCACATGTGTAGTTTTAATGTGAGAAATGTAAGGTAAGAAATTTAATGTAAGTAGAAATTTGAAATGTCGGAGTATAAGGCGCATGTACGGATGTAATGTAAGAAATGTAAGGTAAGAAATTTAATGTAATTAAACATTTGAAATGTCAGAGTATAAGGAACATGTATAGATGTAATGGAAGAAATGTAATTGCGTCGAGAGGCGCTCTACAACCCAGTATAGGGAACATGTATAGATTTAACATGAGAAATGTAATGTAAGTAAACATTTGAAATGTCGGATTATAATTCATATGTGGAGATGTAATGTAAGAAATTTAATGTAAGTAAACATTTTAAATGTCGGGGGATAAGGCACATGTGTATATGTAATGTAAGAAATGTAATTACACCGAGAGGCACTCTAAAGTCCATCATAGGGCACATGTGTAGATGTAATGTGAGAAATGTAAGGTAAGAAATGTAATTGCACTAAGAGGCACTCTACATCCAAATATAGGGCACATGTGTAGATGGAATGTGAGAAATGTAAGGTAACTAAACATTTGAAATGTCGGAGTATAAGGCACATGTGTCGATGTAAGGTCAGAAATGTAATTGCACCAAGAGGCGCTCTACAACCCAGTACAGGGCACATGTGTAGATGTGATGTGATAAATGTAATGTAATTAAACATTTGAAATGTTGGAGTATAAGGAACATGCGTAGATGTAATGTAAGAAATGCAAGGTAAGAAATGTGTAGATGCAATGTTGGAGATTAATCCTAGATATAGATAAAGGGGGAGAGAGGGAAGAATATTTATTGCATTAGATGCATTGATTTTAGTGTATATGGTGATTTATAATCCTATTTGATTTCTTGCACTAGATTCATTGATTTCAATGTAGATGTTGAATTCTAATTATATTTGATTTCTTTCACTTCTTATTTGATTTCTTGCACTAAATGCATTGATTTCAGTGTAGGTGGTGATTTCTAATCATATTTGATTGTTTGAACTAAATGCATTGATTTCAGTGTAGATGTTGGTTTCTAATCACATTTTCTTACTTGCACTTGATGCATTGATTTGAGTGTTGATGTTGATTTCTAATCCTATTTGATTTCTGAGTTGTCTTTAGTGCCACTTTTTGGAGACTTTTCTACTGGATTTTTCCAATCAAATTTCTTTAAAATATGGCAGGAACTCATTGAAATCACATGTTTTATGGGTAACCCTGCACAATCCAAGTGCCTTAGGTTTTTTTTTAGGGTTTTTAATCCATATATATAGTAAAAAAAACCAGTTTAAATAACATAAATAAATATTTCACCTCATTTTTTTCTGCCGGATTCGGGCACCGAAAATTCCAAAAAGTCACACTAAAGACAACCCCTTTGATTTCTTGCATTAGATGCATTGAATTCAGTGTAAAATTTGTTTATAGTCTTATTTTATTGCTTGCACTAGATACATTGATTTTAAAGTAGATGATTTCTAATCCTATTTGATTACTTGCACTAAATGGATTGATTTCAATGTAGATGGTGATTTCTAATCCTATTTGATTGCTTGCACTAAATGCATTGTTTTCAATGTAGATGTTGGTTTCTAATCCTATTTTCTTACTTGCACTAGATGCATTGATTTGAGTGTAGATGTTGATTTCTAATAATATTCGATTACTTGCATTAGATGCATTGATTTTAATGTACAAGTTTTTTTCTAATATTATTTTATTGCTTACATTAGATGCATTGATTTCAATGTAGATGTTGATTTCTGATTTGGTGTAATTGTATGTATGATGGTACATTAATTTTGGAGTTGTCTAATGAGACGGAGGAATTTCCTGGACGGTCAAAATTGGTCGGAATTCGGGCCAAAATAATTCAAGAAATCTTATAGTAACCATGTTTGAATCATGATTTTGATGGTGGAAATGGATTCAGCACCATGAAAAACCTCTAGGGCACCCAAAATATTAAAGCGTGATAGTTATAACGGGGATTTACAAAAATCCTTGCCAGATTTTCTTAAAATCTTACTGGAATTTCCATGATATTCAGGGTGAAAAGGGAGTCTAGTTAGACTACGACCATTAATTTTAAAGTGATTGGATTAAGAGCTTGCATTGATTTCAGTGTAGGCATAAAAATTTATTAACAATGTACTTTGGTTTTGTGTGACAGTAATTCAACCTATTAATATTGAAGAGCAAGAGAGACAAGGTATGATTTTTATTACAACATCTCAAGTTAAAGATTTAAATGGTTTACGATTTTAGATGTCCTTTTCATATAATCAATATGAAAATATGACAAAATTAACAAGGGTGATAATGAGAATAGTAGAAGAAAATAGTTTGAGATTGATCACAGTGAAGATTATTTGTAATTGACTACATTCTTATTATTCACATTTTCTATCATTCAACACTATTATTGTCACTTTTTCATTGAAAATTTTTGTTTCATCATTTTTCATCATTAAAGTTATAAACAATATTTATCATGTCACTAAACTGAGTTAACTAAGAAAATGTAAAATTAAAATGACCAGATTAATTAGATATATTTACATATTATTGATAAAATTAATGGTATCTTGTATAGATTTTCCTTGGCCACATATGACTGAAACCAACCTAGATCCATGTTAACACTAGATCTATCAAGTGCCGAGAGGGATCAAATCTCTTGATGTGCAAACGTTTCCTCAAGTTTTGCACTTAAAAAAGAGGTTTGCACCTTGATAGATTTGATCCCTCTTGGCACTTGATAGATCAAGAGTTAAGATGAATCTAGGCCGGTTTACTTAATGTCCATATGTATGAGTAATTAAGGTTTAGCTCTAAAATATATTGCGTTAAATTTTAATACTACCATTATTATTATTAACTTATTTTATTAGCCATGTCTATATGATATTAGGGTTTACATTTAAATTTCTTTTGAAATAGAAACATATTTAATATAAGAAATATTTAATTAGTAGATAAATTAAATTTTTTATTGATTGTATTATATTCAATATTGAAATTTTCATTATAATCCATCTCTACATTTTAAATTTTATTTTTTAAAAAATATTTTTAAATAACCTTAAAATATTTTTTCCCATGTAATCAAACATCTTATTAATGTGAGTTATTTTTCTTTCCACTTTCATATAACTAACCATTTCACTCTCTAATTTGTAGAGAAGGGTAAGACCTTTTTTTTTTTTTAGGTATGCAAGGTTCATAATTTAGTAGTGAGTTATAAAAAAAATTAAATGGTAGAGGTCCAACCCAATACAACCCATAAATTATTGGTATATGAATTTATCACCTTCCATTAAAACTCAAGTAAAACCAATTATTATTACTAAACACTTAAAATAAGCTGAATTTACGTATAATTCAAAATATTTTATAACAAAGTTATATGTAAAATTTTCATTTATAAAAAAAAAAAAACATTAAATTTGTCCATGTATTAATTTAATAAATATTCTATTTATAAAAATTTATCTTTACACTTGAGTGGCCCTAATGGTCAAGGGCATGTGTTTCCTCCTAAGAGGTTACATGTTCAAAACCTTCTTAAAATTAGCAACAATGAAATTGGTTACTTGGAGGTGGGTTCCTTGTCCCACAAGCAAGGGGGTCTCATATACCAATTTAGTAGATGGGTTCCTTGTCCCACAAACAAGGGGATCTCATACACCAATTTAGTAGGTGGGTTCCTTGTCCCACAAACAAAGAGTTCTCATACACCAATTAATTAGTAGGTGGATTCCTTATCCCACAAACAAAGAAGTCTCATACACCAATTTAGTGTCTAGCTTAGTCGTGAGCTTAAAATAAAAAATATAAATGTAAACAGTTAGTAATGACCATTTTATATTTATTTATATAAAGTAACCCATATATCATTGCTATTACATTTTATTTATTTATATATATTAGCCCATGGTGGAAGTTTTATATTTATTTATATAAATGAACCCATATTTTATATTTATTTATATAAATTAATCCATATATCATTGCTATTTTTAATGGCTAACTGACCATGGTTAAAATCATCCCTCTTTAAAAATAAAAACAATGGTCGCATCTCCTCACAAAATTGAAATGTCATAATGGCACCAGTTCATTTTTGCGGTATTTATAATGAGTTTTGATATAGCATTTTTCAAGCTAACATCTTTGGCTTTGAGCTTGGAGCAAAACTAGCCTTTTGATTTAGGCAGGCTAGTAAAATTACGAGTGAAGAGAGTTCTGCAAATTCGTTAGAGATTCCGGCTCGCCAGTCTGCTCATTTTTTCCAGATGGATCAGAGTCTGGGATCAGAGTCTGTCCAGATGGAATTTGGGGATATGGACGACGAAATTAATGATGAAGTGGAAAAGAGAACGACTGGCGGTTTTTGGGAGTCCAGTCCTCAGGTTTCGACCACAGTCTCTAGAGACTGGATGCCAATCAATATTAGCGAAACTGGTTTGAATACTACTTTGCGTTCTGAATCTGGTTTGAAGACTTCTTCGGGTTCGAAATCTGGTTTGAAAACTACTTCGCGTGCCGAATCTAATACCGGACTCGAGGGTTTGAAGCAGGCGATCAAGCTCCGGAATCTGTCATCTGAGGGCGATGAGGGTGGTGAGCTGCAGAGAGCACCTGACCGCGAAGAGGTAGCGAAAACTGGGGTTACAAAGTCAAAGTGGAGGGAAATTCTGAAGGGGACTGAAGAGGAATTTACTAAAGAAAACCCTAGAAAGAAGAAAGCGGCGATTGGGTCCCAAAAGTCCAGCGCACGTGTTTCGAAAACAAAACCTGATTTGTCCATGTCGCTAAATTTATGCGACGCAGGGCTTGCGCAACCGGATGATTCGAGGTTTCTGCACAACGAGGGATATGCCCCCAAATTGAGGTTGGGGGTTGATTCGGGTACCGGAGTCCAGGGTAGGAAACACTGGGCTGTGGCACTTGACAGCGATGAGGGATTTGAGAAGAAGAGAGGGTTGAAACCAAAGGACAAAGAAGAGGAAGAGGATCCCACTGTTGAATTTGGGGTGCCCCGCCGACATTTTTTGAATAAAGAGTCTGGATTGCATGAGGCCCTAAGTTTACGAGATGAAGGGTTGGAGTTTACTCCGCGGGTGGCTCCTCCTGATTTTTATGAATTCCGGGACCGTGATGTTGGAAACCCTGTCCAGGTCCAGATTAAGAAGCGAGTCAGAAATCCCCTGGCCCTGGCACATGAAGACAATGAGAGACCACAGGATGCAGGGTTGGAGATTAACCGTGAAGAAAGTGAGAATCGTGACAGCAGACTGCCTATTGGAGTTGGTCTTGATACTGGAGGAGTACCCATCCAGATTAGGAAGTGTGGCAGGAAGGCATATGAGAATAATGAGGCGTCATTTAATTTAAGCAACGCAAGATTGGAGATTTCTCCTGATGCAGAGCCTGAAGTTTCGACATTTCTGGATAATACCCAGCTTGTGGATGCTGAAATGCAGATGGAGGTCGGTCAGGATACGGGATGCCAGGGCAAGAAGCGTGGTAGGCCCCCAGCTAAGAGTACGGGACGCAAGGTCAGGGAGCTTGTGGAGGTCGATTCTGATACGAGACGCCAGGGCAAGAAGCGGGGTAGGCTCGCGACTGTGTTACAAGAGGTCGAGGAGGGTCCTCCAAAGAAGAGAGGACGGAAACCCAAAATCAAAGAGGAGCAGGATAGGCCTGCAGTGCAGAGTTCAGAGTTTTTGACCACGGGAGATTTTATGATGGCAGGTAAAGAGGAACACGAGGAACAAGTTCTTGATGAGGAGATTTTAGGAGTGGGTACTGATACTAAAGGCCAAGGCAAGAAGCCAGGCAGGAAGCCCAAGTCCTTGTTAAATGAGGGTGGTGAAAAGAAGGGAGGACGAAAACCAAAGATCAAAGAGGAACATCAGGCTAAGCAGAATAACAAGAAAGCACCTAGAGAGGGTTTGAATTGCCATCAGCATAAAAACAAAGTGCTATACGAGGTGATCAGCTGTCCAACCTGCACAAAGCGGTACTGTGTTATATGCATTAAAAAATATTACAAGAATAAATATTACAATAAATTAACAGAAGAAGATTTTGCCAAGAAATGTGCTGCTTGTAGGGGATGTTGTAACTGCAAAGACTGTTTACGCAAAACACGCGAGGTCAAAGTGCCGGAGTTGAGTGTACATGATAGGGTCCGTTTCTGCCAGAAAGTGATTTGTAGTGGCCTCTATGTTGTCGATAAGATTCATAATGAGCAAAAGCTGGAACTGGAGGTTGAGGCTGAAATTCAGAAAAAACCTGCAAAAGACCTGGAGATTCCAGAGTCTGATTTTGACCCACTAGGAGAGCG
Source organism: Pinus albicaulis (assembly GCA_034641835.2). Lineage (NCBI taxonomy): Eukaryota > Viridiplantae > Streptophyta > Pinopsida > Pinales > Pinaceae > Pinus > Pinus albicaulis. The sequence goes on from CM076584.1 coordinate 1,211,163,547, forward strand.
TCATTTTTGTGACAACTGCAATACATCTATCGTAAGTTTCTACAGAAACTGCGATGATTGTGGGTGTGATCTTTGCCTTTCTTGCTGTCATGAGGTTAGGGAAGGGAAAGCACCTGGAGGTTATTCAACAAAGCTGTCATTTTTTGAAGATTCTAAAAGTAGAGATCAGTTGGATTCTGGAGTACTATCATTGTCTAATTTTAAAGTTAATGCTGATCGTTCAATCCCATGTCCAAGTTGTCCAAAGAAATTGTTAAAATTAAAGTGCAACAAACTTGGGCAAAATTGGGTTGCAAACATACAGAAAATAGCAGAAAGAGTATCAGGGGATTGTGAGATTCCAATGGCATCAAGAAATTTGCAGCCATGTTCTCTGTGCTTCAAGCCTAATTTTGAGCATTCTGATAAGCTAAGAAAGGCTGCTAATAGGCTGGATGGCAGGGACAACTATTTGTATTGTCCAACTGTTCAAGATGTCGAGGCTGAGACTCGTGAAAATCAACCTCTACTTGAACATTTTCAGAAACACTGGGGAAGAGGTGAGCCTGTACTTGTCAGAAATGTTTTGGATACTACTGCGCTGAGTTGGGAGCCAACGGTCATGTGGCGGGCTTTCAGGGATACCACAAAGAAGGATTCAAAGCATAGCAGAGCCAAGAAATCAAAGGATACCAGTGAAGAAATTACAGAGGAGACAGTCAGAGTAAATGTCCTTGATTGCATGGATTGGAAGTGGAATGAGATCAAGATAAAAGATTTTTTTAATTTTTATGTAAAGGGAAAATACCACCACGATGGTTGGCCCCAGTTGTACAAGTTGAAGGATTGGCCTCCAGCAAATTCATTCGAGGAGCGTTTACCAAGTCATTGTGCTGGATTTATCAGGAGTTTACCTTTCAAGGAGTACACCCATCCAATATCTGGGATTCTAAATCTTGCCACAAGGCTTCCAAAACACTCCTTGAAACCTGATTTGGGTCCCAAAACTTACATAGCCTATGGCAACAGGGAAGAGCTTATTAGAGGGGATTCAGTCACTAAGTTGCACTTGGATGTGGCCGATGCGGTCAATATTATAATGCACACAGCCGAAGTCACATTCACAGATTCCCAACAAAAAGTGATATATAAGTTGAGAGAAAAATACAGAAGAAGTGATGGGCTGCCAGAGAGTTCAGGGAGGATTGAAAACAAAGACTCTGAATTTGGAGGTGCTCTTTGGGATATTTTTCGGAGAGAGGATATACCCAAGTTACAAGATTATATGATGAAACACAAGGGAGAATTCAGGCACCTAGAAAATAAGCATCTTGAACAGGTTGAGCACCCAATTCATGATCAGACTATTTACCTGAATGAGTATCATAAGGGGAAGCTGAAAGAAGAATGTGGAGTAGAGGCGTGGACATTTGAACAAAATCTTGGCGAGGCAGTCTTTATTCCAGCTGGGTGTCCTCATCAAGTTCGAAACCTCAAGTCATGTATTAAAGTTGCCATGGATTTTGTATCACCTGAGAATTTAGAGCAATGTATTCAGTTGACTGAAGAGTTCCGCTTGCTGCCCAAGGGTCACAGGGCCAAAGAAGACAAGTTAGACGTGAAGAAGATGATTCTCCTTGCAATAAAGTCTGCCTCACAGGAGCTCGACAGTTTGACAGTAGCCCAGAAGGACAAAAAGAAGTGAAAGGGTCTATAGAGCATTGTAGAAAATGTGAACTCAATCCTGTTGTTGCTACGTTTTTCAGCACCCATCTCTTTTGAGGGTGATTTTTTCATGTTTTTTCCGAAATATTTTTCCATGAAGAGCATGATAAATCTATTGTATCTTGTGATTTATTTTATTTTCAAATAATATTTGCTAAATAGAGGTGTCAGGAATGCACCTCAGTTTTTGAAAATGTTTTTTTCTTAATAAGGTGTGAGGAATGCACCACAGCTTTTTTAAATGCTTATTCCAAATAAGTTGAAAAAATAGATGTTCTTTCTGTTTAGAGTACTACCATATGACTCATGAGCTTATTATGTTTATTTTCTGTATGTTGGAAAAATATTTTTTATTATTGCAGGCACTATGTCAGAAAACTAACTGTTATTGCAGGCACTATGTCAGAAAACTAACTATTATTGCAGGCACAATAACAGAAACTACCGTTGCAGTCACAATGGTGGACCGTTATTATTACTACCATGGAAGGTTGTTCTACAGATAAAGGCAAGTCTTCTATTGATTTCTTTGATATAATACCGTCACTAATACCATGTCGATGTCTGTAACAGATTTACTCATGAATTGAAGATTTACCATGTCGATGTCTGTAACAGATTTACTCGTTTAAATTTTGTTGATCAACAGGGACTACATTGTTTGCGAACTCCTAATCAGCAGCACAGGCAGGCACTGAGGCGCGCGCTATCATTGAATTTTAGATTTCAAGCAACAGGTGGTTGAGAACTCTCAGTCTCAAAGTAGTTAATATATCATGTCTGTATCAAATAATATAGTTTTAAATGTAGACACGATCCTTTTTAGTGCTCTGCAATTATGTTTAAATAAAGTCTTATTCCGGTAGTCACATTTATTTTTTATACATACACGCATTGCAAACAATTACAAGCACGCGAATTTATCCTATATTCTGTGTACATTATCTTCCAAATCTTACTATTGATTTTTGTTTTACACTTGTTTTTTTATTTAGATTATTCATCCGATATTCTGTACATGATCTTCCAACCTTTATTATTGATTTTTGTTTGACAACTGTTTTTCAATTTTTATTTAGATTATTCCGAGTTATTTAGATTATTACATGTTTAAAAATTACATACTTTGGATGTATACATACACGCATTGCAAACAAGTACAAGCACGCTAATTTCTCCTATATTCTGTGTACATCATCTTCCAAATCTTATTATTGATTTTTGTTTTACACTTGTTTTTTTATTTAGATTATTCATCCTATATTCTGTACATGATCTTCCAACTTTTATTATTGATTTTTGTTTGACAACTGTTTTTCAATTTTTATTTAGATTATTACATACTTTGGATGTATAAGTATATTCCATAGTTGTTCCAAAAAACAGAACTAAAATCTAGGTGGTTTGTATAAATAGATAAAGTTATCATAACAGTTGTCAAATTAGCACACGTAATACTATGTTGTTGTCAGTGAGAGTTTCTCACTAAAAGGTTAGTGCAAGCACTTATGGACCATCTATATATTTTGTGACCTGCCACGTGTCTAAAATGTATATATTAGTTATTCTTTTCTTTTTGGAGAAAATTGTAATTTTTATTATATTGTAAAATGTTACATATTCTAGATGCATCCCTCTTCATAGTTATCTCAAAAACGAAAGATGGGTAGTCTCTTTATCGAGATAATTATCATATTAGACTGTTTATCAAGATAATTACATCATAATATTCTAGTGTATAACTATGTCCATATACATATCCACATCTCGATAAAAAAATAAAAATAGATAAAGATATTATAAGCCTAATTGTCAAAAAAACACATGGAATATTTTTGTTGTCACTATGTTGAGGGTCTGTCAAAAAAAGTGCAGTCAGTTTATCCATCAGTGAAAGGTTACTGCACTATGTGACCTATCAAGTTTCTAGAAGATTATCTAGATAGACAACATGCTTCATCGTTCTTTTCTCTATAAATATGGCAACAACAAATATTATTAAAATCATGTTTTAATTGTGTAGCATTTAACCAAAAACCTCCAAAAACATGTAGTGAGTGATAATGATGTTCGAGAGCCCACCAAAGAAGGAGCTTTAAAGATAATAGTTATGCATTTGTTTGTTTCCCTACCCAATCTAATTAGATTTTTGGATTCAAATATTAAGTTGTATTTTTAATTTATGTTAATATTTTCTATTTAATGATTTGTGTGTTTAGATTTTTTATATTGGCTATTTTTCAGTTTATGGTTGTTACAATGAACCTTATTTTTATTTTGATTCATTATTCCTCATGTTTATTTTTCTTTGATCTTTTAATTATTTAGATATTTGTTTATTAGCTTTCTTTACTCAATATTTAATAATTTGTGACCTGTCAAGTGCTTAGAAGATGTAGTGTCTTTTTTAGATAGAAGGCATGCTTCATTGTTCTTTTCTCTATAAATATGCCAGCAACAAATGTTATTAAAATCATGTTCTAGTTGTGTAGCATTTAACTAGTTAACAACATTTACTGAATCTCCAAAAACCTGACAATGATGTTCCAGATCCCACTAAAAAAGGAGCTTTAAAGATAATAATTATGCATTTGTTTGTTCCCCTACCCAATCCAATTAGATTTTTGAATTCAAATATATTAAGTTGTATTTTTAATTTAAGCTAATATTTTTAATTTAATAATCTATATGTTTAGATTTTTTATATGGGCTATTTTTCAGTTTATTATTGTTACAATGAACTTTATTTTTATTTTGATCCATTGTTGCTAATGTTTATCTTTGTTTGATCTTTTAATTATTTAGATATTTGTTTACTAGCTTTCCTTGCTGAATATTTATTTATTGTATTTTGTATTTTAGAATTCATTTTTTAATGATTTTTGGGTTATAATGAAAGGAAATACTCGTCATCATGTTATAATGTTTTCCTATAGTTATAACTTAGGATATTATTTCAATTCAATGTAACTTTCAAGTATAGGCTTTGTCCCCAACATTTCACGTGTGTTGTCTTGATTTATTGTTTTCTGTAACAATGTACACTAGCTAATGTACTTCATATTATCCTAAAATATGTTAATAATCCAAACATTTGAATATAAGAATGATAAGAATTTTTTTTATGAAACAATTGTAATTTTGTCCTAATTTTGTAAAAAAATTTGTCAATATATAATTGAAATTTAAATTTTGGTTTATAACCCATCTATGATATATTGTTATAATCGTAGGTGTATTAAACTCATGTATTTCATGACTAGTCAAAGCACATTGATATCAAATACCACTTCATTAGAGACTGGGTTCATAGGGGGGTTGTGAAGCTTGAGTATATATCCACTTATGCACAGGTAGTAGACCTTCTCACCAAGTCATTGCCAAGGGGAAAGCATATTCTTTAGATACATGATGGGAGTGGTGAGAAAAACCTTCCTCGGTAAGAGGGAGTGTTGAAAATGGTATCAAGGAGGTGTTTCCTAGGCATTTCTCTTCTTGGTCTAGGGATACACATTAATCATCTTTTGTTTAAATGATATTATGAGTTTATTAATATTAAGGGATCTAACGTACTTTTTATGTGGAGTTTTACTAGGTACATTGAGTTATTAAAGTCACATGTGTACATGGGGTCTTGGATATAGGGTGATCAGGTGTGTTGTTAAGGCACTCGTTGATGTGAATTCATTGGTTCAATTCACCACCCCAATCGAAGTAGTGTATTTGGACATGATGATGAAGATGTAGTCTTGTCCAGCTTACAAAAAAAAAGTCACTTTATGTGAATTTTACTAAAGTACAATTTATATTATTAAAGTGACTTTATGAAGAAAAAATGACCATGGTACTAAAACATTAAAAGTACTAGGGAGGCCTATTAATAAAAAGGTGGAAAACATTAAAACTAAGGTCAAGAGGAAATGATCTCCACCCTTGATTTAATGAGATGAGAATTAATCTTAGCCATTATATCTAAGGATTAGGGTTATAATCTTATTGATAAGACAAAAGGGAAGAAAAAGGAGATTGAGCTCATTCATTATTCTCATGGGAGCATTGGGAAGAGAAGTAAGAAACTTGAAGGGAGGTAGAATTGTTGAACTGTGAAATGAGACTTTAAATTTAAAAAGAGTTTCCTAGCTTGAACTTCCAACAGATATCTATGGCATGAGCTTCTAGGAATTTCACACCAATAGTTAGTTTGAGTGTGCACTAGTATTCAACCTGAATTTGTAGCTAGATTTTTCGCTATGTATTAGACCTTCTTTCATCTTGAGTTTGGTGACAGAGTTTAGGTTGATTTCTGGTCTATACTTTAGAAGAAAACTAAGCTAATTTTTTTGGGTAAACAGAACCAAAAATCCTTCAGTCTGACAATGAATTATAGGTGGCTACATCACCGCAGAAATGGGAGACTTCCAATCATAGATTAAGGTTCATTGTTTAAGGAGAATTTATGTTATCATCAGGCCCATAAGTATCAGTCTCAGTTGATGACTGTGTGAATACACTAATATTCTTGTATTCTCACTATGTCTTCAGCAAACAAAATAAAGGAGATAAGTTAACCTTTCTCTATTGTACAAATTCATTTAAGAAGAAAATAGAGTACTCCATCAACATTGGTTTTCACCATTGTGGAGTTTTTCCAGGGTCGAGTTGAAAAAATAAAGTGAGTTAAATAGTGTTGGAAATTCTAATATAATATAAAATATCATTCATTTTTTTTATTAAGGTCCTTTCCATTTTATCTAATATACTAACGTTTTCCTGGTGGTGTTGGGGTGTTTTTGAGGTGGTTCTCGGATGGTTTGTTCGTGCATTCGTGGTTTTTTTCAAGTCTTCGTAGGAACACATATTATTTTCTTGGCCTCTCCCATCCTCTGGATTCTCTTGAGATGGTGCCTGTTTGGTGTGGAACGTTCTTGGTACAGTGTTGGGGGTAGCGTTTGGATGGTACTCGTGGAGTTTTGGTGGTGTAATTGTGGTTGGTTAATGCATGTAATTGCAATATTTAAATTTTCTCTTCTTTTGGGTTGGGGGTGCCACTTGGATGGTGTTGGTGGGGCGATGGGGTGGAGATTTTTGTTTGCAAGTTGGCATATCTTCTTTTAAATTACCTTCTCATTACTCTAAACAGGGTTTGGTGTGGTATTAACTCCTATTTTCATGATATCACTGCATTTTGGTTGATGTATTGGTAGGCAATGTTTGGGATCATGAACTTCTTTTAAATGGTTTATTTTCTTCTGTACACCACTTCTATTTATTATATTCTTTAGACATTAATCGCTTGGCTAGCATACTCAACATGTTAGAAATACCTTATCTGATACACTATGTCATGGGTATTTTATATAAATTATGTTTGTCTAATCTCAACCACTTATACCTGATATCGGAAATCATTTAATTGTTGCACAGGGGAGAATATTTCCCTTCTTAGTCTTACGTTTCCTTATGCTGGTTTATTTTATGGTCCTATTAAATGTTGGCCTTGTATAATGATATATTGGGGATCCCTCGACTGAAATCCTTGTTCTGGGTATTGGTGTGGTGTATGTGGGCCAATACGTTGATTACTACCTGACGACGTGGCACGTGATGGAATATTACTTGACCACCTTGGATGTTGAAGTTTCTACACAGGAATGTTTTTTACATGCTACCTTGGATGCAGAGAGGACCCGGGTTTATTGGTCACGTGATTTGAGGTTACATCGGAGCAATGACATGGAAAAGGCTCCTTTCGATGCGAGACTACAACGATCTTATGCGATGTCGAAAGAAGACACACTCAGTCAACGGTCGATGTAGATTCGCCACCGAAGACATGGTTATCGACAGGTAAAGTGTGTCGAGGAGCCAATAATTCTCTGTTTCGTTCATGACGTTATATGGGATAGAGTCTAGAGTCTAAATAACAGAGCTCTAGTGGGTCATTGGTACTTTTCCACTGGTAAGGATATTTACATGGAGGCATGGGTTCTTGCTCAGTGGAATACAATATTCTGTTATACCAAGAACGTGAGCTACCTCATGAATCACTGGTTTAGTTTTCATTTTTTACACCAGATGGATGTAGAGAAAGTATTGGGGATTATGTGGGTTTCAGGTAGAAGTTACTTATTGTTAAAAAAATGGTATGTGGGCTTTAATTTTTTTTCTAATACCCTGAATAATCGACTTTCATGGGTTAAGTTGTTGGTTCTACCACTTAAGTTATGGATGTGGAAAGTGTTGGTCGATATTGGAAATACTATTCGTCGTTTTCTATACATGGATCTAAGACTTTTGGGTGTAAGAGATAAGAAATTGGCCTAGACACTTTTTGAGGTTGATTATGTGGGGAAAAATTAGAAGGCATCTTATTATAGTGGGTGACTTTTATTATTGAAGAACGTATTGATTATTGGAATGTGGCCTTTCGTTGTTTTCAATTCCACCGCACTCGTCACCTGATTTACCATTGCCCGCGTTGATTTCATGTTGATTTTAAAAATCTTGAGTGTTTTCCTAAGGGAGAGGTGAGCAATTCCAAAAGAATCTTTTGTATTAGTTGGAAATTCTTACAAAGATATAATTGATATTTTTACCATAAGGAATAATTTTTCCAACTAAATGTATCAGATGTAATAGGATCTTGCTGCACCTTTTGAATGAGTGTCCACCCTTCTTCATCATTCTTCCATTCATCCCTTGCTTCGGTTATCCAATATGGTTGGATAATAGAAATGGCACAAAGCAATGCTTCCACCCCTTGATCATTTCTTGAGAGTGCATCTCCAACAACATTTAGCTTCCCTTTTTTGTAGATGATTTCAAAGTCATAACCCAACATCTTTGTGACCCATTTTTGGTGCTCTTCTTAAGATAGTATTTTTTCCGAAAAGTATTTAAGACTATCATGATCAGTTTTTACCTTGAAGTGTCTTCCCACTAGGTAAGGTTGTCATTTCTTTAGTGCATGTAGAATTGCCAACATTTCCTTCTCAAAAATATCTTTCTGTATATACTTTCCTTTGATTGGACGACTTTCAAAAGAAATGGGTCTTCCTTCTTGCATTAAAACAACACCAATTCCATTTCCTGAGGCATCACATTCCACAATAAAGGTTTTTGTGAAGTCTGGCTTAGCTAAGGCTAGTCCTAAGCACATTTCCTCTTCAAGATGTTCAAAGGTCTTAATTGCTGCAAGATTCCATGAAAATGCATCCTTCTTCAATAATGTTGTATGAGGCACTGCTATTCTCCCATAATTCTTAACAAACTTGCGCTAATACCTTGTTAATCTGAGAAATCCTTGCAACTGATTTATGGTTGTGCGGACTTTCCATTCGTTAATGGCTTTAATTTTGTTAGGGTTTACCTTAACACCCTCCTAAGATACAATATGATCCATATACTCCACCTCTTGTACTCAAAAGAAACATTTTGAAGTTTTGGCATATAATTGTTTCTTCTTCAATAGTTTGAGAACCATGTCAACATGTTGAACATGATCCTTCCAAGACCTGTTGTAGATTAGTATATATCATCAAAAAATAATAACACAAATTTTCTAACGAAGGGTTTGAAAATGGAATTCATCAACCCTTGAAATGTAGAAGGTGCATTGGTAAGCCAAAAGGCATGACCAAAAATTCATAATGACCCTCATGAGTTTTAAATGTTGTTTTCGGAATATCTTCAGTCTTCATTCTAATTTGATGATAGCCTGAATGAAGATACAACTTGGTAAAATAAATTTCTCCATGTAATTCATCCAATAATTCATCAATAACATGAATGGGAAATTTATCTTTAATAGTGAGCTTATTAAGCTCCCTATAATCCATACACATGTGCCATGATCCATCCTTCTTGTGCACTAATACTACTGGAGCAGAGAAATAAATTTGACTTGGTTGAATTATACTAGCCTTTAACATTTCTACAATCATACATTCAATTCCGTTCTTTTGGTCATAAGGATATTTGTAAGGCACGATGTTTGGAGGAACACTTCCTGGATATCTGTAAGGCTTGACGTTTGGAGGAAAACTTCTTGGAATCAAATGAATAGTCCTTTTGGAGTCTCAAACACCTTCGAATGATTGTCCAAGACTTTTTGGAGATGCAGAGAAATAGATGATTTTGATGTTGGAACTTCTAGTGAGAATAATGTGCAATTACGCCTCGTTGTTATTTATTCATAAGCTTTTTCATGACATTAGAGATTATTATCTTTCCCAACTTCCTTGTGATACCCCATAATTCAACTTCCTTTCCTTCTGAAAAAAAATTTCAAGAAAAGTTCTTGAAAATTAAATGCTACTATCCCCAACGATCGTAACCATTGTACTCCTAGTAAAACGCTAGCACCTCCCATTGGAATGGAAAGCATTGGAATATTCAATTAGCTTGATATTATTGGATTTTCCAGAGCAATTTATAGTTCCTCCATTTTCAACCATCACTTGACACTCTGGTGCTGGGTAGAGGAAGAAATTCAATTCCTTGGCTACCTTATAATGAATAAAATTACGGTACTACTCGAATCAATCAACACTATTAAATTTCTTTTCTTGATATGCCCTTCTATATTGAGATTTTGAGAAATGGTAATTGTTGCCAATGCATTACAAAATATGGTCGAACTCATTTCTTCTTTATCTAGGGTTGGTTCCTGGTGTATATCCTCTTCTTTTGAATTTTCTTGTTCATTTTCTTCTTCCTCTTAAAAATATATGTAGAATACTTTCTTCTCATCACACTTATGACCTTTAGTATATTTTCTATCACAACATAAGCAAAGCCCTTTTTCTCTTTTTTCTCCAATTTTTGTGGCATAAAACTTGTAGGTTGTGGAAGGCTAGGAGTAGAAACACTCCCATCTTTATAGTTGTGAGTGGTAGACTTCCTTGTTTCCAGAATTTTTCTTTCAACTTTTCTTGCCACCCCGAATGACTTCTCCAATGAATCCTGTTCCCAAAGATGAACATCATGTTGGATTTATCCTTTAAATTCCCTATGAAGACATCAATCTTATTCTCATCTGGAATATTAGTTACCCTGATATTCAATTTTTGGAATTCCTCAATTTGCTCCACCATTGAACCCTTTTGTTTGAGATTTATCAATTGGCTAAAGAAGGTGTTTCTCTTTGTATCCTTATAATGTGCTATCATTTCCTCCGTAAAAATTGACCAAGTGACAATTTTTTTACGGGAGCAAAGCCATCGATACCATACAAATGTATTTTGTTCTAAATGTAAAGTTGCAAGGCGTACCTTTTGTGTGTTTTGCACGTTATGGAGATCAAAATATTGCTCCATCTGTAGTATCCATGTTACAGGATCCTTTCCATCAAACTTCCTCATATCCATTTTTGGAATATGGTGGTTCTTCCCGCCAACATTAGAGTTTATGAAATCACGATTAACATTTATTTTGTTCTCATCATGAGTTTCCTCTAATATCTTTTCACCATTAGGAAATATTTCTTGTATCAACTTTGGAAAACGCTACTGCTAAACCTTCCGTGTCTACTTTTAGATCATTCTTCATGTCTTACATGTTGGCTTTTCATTTTCTTCATATCTCTTCCATTATTTGAACATCCATATTACCTTCCACGCCTTTCTTCATAACTTCCATTTTCTTTTTGTGTTGTTTTTTGCGAGAGCGGGTTATTTTTGCTCTTGTAATTTTGATATATAATGTTGCACTTCTTGCTCCTCATGAGTCATAATAGAGCCTTATGAGGGATTAATGTGCGTTGAATTCTTTTTAGGGGGGATTTTAAAAACCAATATTGATATCTAAGCTTCAATATGCCCTTGGAATCACTTAAAGCTTATTTTTCAAACAAGACTTATGCAATTTGAAAATAAATACACACATTTTTCTTGCTTTTGAGGAGCTCGATATTGAAACCGAATTATATCTGTGATTTTGGATCTTCAATATCTGAAATTTGGCATTGGGGTAACCCTTTGAATTCTATTCGAATGCCATAGGTCTGATCTGATTTGGATTCTTCAAGGAAAAGTTATGTCCAATCTCCCATAATGACCCAATTTTGGACTAGTTCAGTAGAGAAAAATTGTATGGCGTGCCACGTGTCACTGTTTCCTCCTTCTTCTGTAAAATTGATAGACATGAAACCAAGTTTTATGTAAATTTAGCCATGTTTTACAGAATTCCAATCCAATGCTCAGAGAGAGAGTTATGATGATTTTCTCAAGGTCTCATCTTTTAGATGAAATTTGGGAGCCTGAAAAAACCCTAACTTCCACAGATCATATATATGAAACTATTGCAAGCCAAGATCTAATTTTTTTACTCAAATTCCTCAGGATTTATTTGCAATTGAGTTTTTTTTTTAGCATATGAACCTTTGTAGAAAACAAGTTATCGCGAAAATTCCATGGTTACCTATTTGAAGTAGAGAAACCCTCAAATCCAAAGCTCTGATACGAAATGCTATGAAATCAACTCCAAAAATAGAATAAAAGAGAGATCAACGCCTAAGAAATCAGCCACTTCGAGGGGGAAACCTCCTTTACATTACATGAATGAACAATTCTTAGATGATAAAAATGACAAAATCTCCATTCTATATATATGAGTCCATGGGATCACAATATAATCATAACCGACCTACCAATAATAATGTAAGGGAACAACAATAACAATAGTGGATTTGTATGGGGCACAATAATAACAATATGGGGGCTACAGGGGTATAGCAATAAATATAAGGGGGCTACACTAACAACAATAAGGGACTACACTAGTAATATAGGGACCTAACAAGATCTAGGATCTGATCAAGGTACATATAGGACTCAGGATGATTATGAATATTGAATATTTTTCACTTCCTTCCTCAAAATATCCTCACATATCTCAGGAGGTTTTGACCGACCCTTCCCCCTCTGACCTCTTGATTTCCCATCTCTTGGAAATGACTATCTCCACTCTGCACCAACCTCATTTTCCTGCTCCTATACAACACTGACGTGAACCACTTGTTCCATCTCTAGCTCCTATTATTTCTAGTCCGCTGACTTTACCTGGCTCATCCCATCTAACTTCTTCCCATGGTGTTCACTCATCTCCTAGGTAACCTCCCACATTACCCTCCCCTCACAATTCAATTGATTGATATGGAATTCTCTCATCCTGTCCATGGTTATATAATCATATATATATCTAATTATTTCCACATTATTCTACAATGGAGACTTGAAAAAGAAAAAAGTGGCATCCCATTTAAATTTAATTGAACCTGGTTGGAGGACGAAAAATTAAATAAACTAGTGACTGAGACACAAAGGTCCATTGAATGTAAAAATGGGATGTCAGCTATGGAACATATCATTAATATTTTGGATGATCTTAAGAGTCGGGTTAGATATTGAGAACGGGAGAAGAAGGATCAACTTATTGTTGAGATCAATGATATTGCAGAAGAAATAAAGGACTTGAGTCATTGTCTTCGAAGAAAAATCCCCTCTTGACATTCTCTAGTGTTATGCAGATTAATCCCTCTTGTTGACAAGAGCGATCTCCCTAGTATTCAACGAATAGCTAGAAACAAACATCCATTTGGAAACCTTTTTCTCTATATTAATTTCATTTTAGAATTATTATAAGAAATTAAAGAGGACATGCCCCTACCTTGAAATCCAATGTTCGATGCAGTATTTTATCTAGTTGCTCCAAAGAGGCTTCTTCAATAAGTAGAACCTACAATCACAAACAAGACAAAAGAATCAAAGCATCTGCAACATATAATAATCAAGAAATGTTAACCCAACTTAGTGATCAAGGAGTCTAAGTATTGATGTTATTCAATAGCTTAAGAACAAATCAATGAGAAAAAGAGTTCCATATGTATTATCTTGAATGAAAAGATTAATCTTACAACCTAATGCCTTGATGTCATACAGATTTATCCTGGGGTCCTGAACAACCATTCCTCCTTCAGTTTGGAAATTATTCCTCTCTAAATACCAACATGGAGTTATGGACATAAAGGTGTGACCATTCTCATGCCAACAACAACTAGTGTAGAAAGTATACACTCTTGGGAATTTCTTTAGCAACTCATTTACAATCTTAGCATCTACCATCTACTCTTGAGACTGAAACTTGAGCTCAATTTATAGGGAAATGGAGGTAGTTTCAGTTTCATGAAGAGGGGGATGGATTCCTCTCATGAAGGGATTTGAGTTCCATGGACCAAGGGATAAGCTCCATGAGTGGAGGGATAAAGCTCGAACTGATCGCACCTCTAGAAGCTTCCATTTGGGAGAATATTTGACCAGCTAGGCTTCTAGAATTTGCTTTTTCTTTTATTCAACTTTTTATATGGGTATGCAGGTTTTAGTAGCAAAACCTATGGGGGTTGCCACGATTTATAGACCAAGTATTCACGGAACCGTAGGAAAAGGCTAGAAAAAGCGCAGAGGTAGAATTTTAAAGGTTTTAAAGAGCTTTTATGCAATTCCAAGACTTGATTTAGGAACATTAGGTTTTTGACTTCTAAGGGGGAATGATATAGCTGGTGATAGACTTATATTGACAGTAAAATGTCATGGTGACAAAATAACATGTAACAGATTGCCCCCTAAAGTGCGAAGTCTCAGGTTATGCTGAAGAGTGAAGTTATTTATCATTCCGAAGATTGGATTAGAGACACTGGTCGAAAACCTGTAAAAACATTCAATGCAAGCACATATATATATCATTGATGAGGTAGGAATTCCCACACTCAGATCAAAACTAAATAATTTTTTTGGTAAAAATATGATTTCAATAATACATCAAAAGTAGACATAGTATGGGTGCAACCATCTCTCATGAGTAGTCTACTGTATCATGAATAATTAAACTACTTGCAGTAGGCTGGATGGTGGAAAATAAATCCAAGGTCTTGATTTATGCTTCTCAAACTAGTATGAATCTATCCATGTGATTGATTGTGTCAGAGTTGAACATGGTAGAAACCACTTGATTACCAGTCAATGATGTCAACTGTTAACAAGTGTGAGAGAAACCACCAATAATGACAATGGATCTCAAAGTACTTCAGTAAAATCTATGAAATGTGAATTAATGATTTGCAGTCGAACACTCATAGAATCATTCAATCGAAAGTTAATGATGCAACCTATCGTATAAGGTGATAAACCTATTATTAGGGCATGTAGATCCCAAGGTGCTGATAGGATTCCTAGATCAAGTTTCTATATGATGCACCTACATCGATAGAAAAGTGATCCGTCGTAGAAAGCCCACCTGTAAAATTCAACTATTAGATCAAGTTTTGAAGAAATGTTTGCAAGGACTAATGTTCCTCTAGATGGTCAACGTGGAATGGAGACAAAAAAACATGAACGAATGGTTTATTTGAACTCTCTCTTGAACACATAACGACAGTGCAGATGGCTTGGCAGCATTTGACCTAAAGCTAATACCCAAAAATCGGCTGAAGGCTTTCAATGTGGTTTGATTAAATTTTAGAAAAATAATTTCCCAACCAAGGTACAAGTATGACAAAGTGTTGTGTTCAAGAGTGGCATGCCACTTTTTAAACAAGGGTGACAATTGGATTCTTTTTCTCTCTTTTTCCCCACCATTATTGGCAAGTACCTCTTTTTTTTGTCAAATTTGAGAAGGATAACATTTTCTTGTTTGTATAAGCTCATCCTTCGGATGATTCCATCTTAGTATTAAAATAGAACCCTAAGAAGGAGTGGTTCGGTCCTGTTGTAATTGATAAGTCCTTTACTCTTAAATTTTAATGAGTCCAGTATAGGAGAAAATTGGTGTTTTTCAGTTTTAGGGAGTTGGAATAAAAACATAAGTAAACTTTGTGGTTGTTGATTTTCATAAATTTAGTCTCTAAAGCCTGAAAAAGGATAAAATAATATAGGAGAGAACTCTATTGACCATGATTAGTCAACATATACCTTTTTCATAATTAGTCCATTTCATTCCAGAAAAGGGGTAAACTTATAATGAAGAGACGACTATTCATTCACTTTAACGAGTTCTAATAGTCAAGTACTCGGTGATATTTTCATATTTAGAGTCTGAAAAGGGCTTAAAAGGGAACTCCAGGGTTTCTCTTTTTCGTAATTTTATAGAGCTCTAAAAATTGATAAAAGTATACTCAATGTCAAAATAATTCTTTTCACCAAAAAATCCTGTATCTTGCACAAAAACTCAAAATTATTACACATACCTATTTCCAAGAAGTAAAAATATTTAAAAATGACTTTTTTAAGTGAAAAATAAATAAAATATAATATTTTAATCATTTAAAAACTATAAAAAGGAGTTAAAACAAAATCATTTTCCCCTTTTGTGTTCAGAGCATTGTATTGAGAGCTTTTGGCTAAAACGTTTTGGAGAAAATATCGAGAGAACCAACTGTCCATTCCTTGAATCGTCAGAACTAGGTAATCCACATCATCTTAATCTTCATTTCTACGCCTCGTTGTTATTTATTCATAAGCTTTTTCATGACATTAGAGATTATTATCTTTCCCAACTTCCTTGTGATACCCCATAATTCAACTTCCTTTCCTTCTGAAAAAAAATTTCAAGAAAAGTTCTTGAAAATTAAATGCTACTATCCCCAACGATCGTAACCATTGTACTCCTAGTAAAACGCTAGCACCTCCCATTGGAATGGAAAGCATTGGAATATTCAATTAGCTTGATATTATTGGATTTTCCAGAGCAATTTATAGTTCCTCCATTTTCAACCATCACTTGACACTCTGGTGCTGGGTAGAGGAAGAAATTCAATTCCTTGGCTACCTTATAATGAATAAAATTACGGTACTACTCGAATCAATCAACACTATTAAATTTCTTTTCTTGATATGCCCTTCTATATTGAGATTTTGAGAAATGGTAATTGTTGCCAATGCATTACAAAATATGGTCGAACTCATTTCTTCTTTATCTAGGGTTGGTTCCTGGTGTATATCCTCTTCTTTTGAATTTTCTTGTTCATTTTCTTCTTCCTCTTAAAAATATATGTAGAATACTTTCTTCTCATCACACTTATGACCTTTAGTATATTTTCTATCACAACATAAGCAAAGCCCTTTTTCTTTTTTTATTCCAATTATTGTGGTGTCAACCTTGTAGGTTGGGAATTCTAAGAGTAGGAACACTTCCATCTTGGTGTAGATGTGAGTGGCAGGGCCTTTACAGCCATAATTTTGCCATTCAAATTTTTCGCTAACCCGGGAACACTTCTCCAATGAATCAGGCTCCCAAAGTTGAACCTCATGTTGGATGTTATCCTTTTAAGTCCCTATGAAGGCATCAATCATGTGTTCCTCTAAAATATCAACTACCCTTATATTCAATTTTTGGAAGTCCTCAATGTGCTCCACCGCTAAACCCTTTTGTTTGAGATTCATCAATTGGCTAAATAAGGTGTTTCTCTTTGTATCCTTATAATGTGCTATCATTTCCTACATAAAAATTGACCAAGTGACAAATTTTTTATGGGAGAAAATACATTGATACCATACAAATGAATTTTGTTCTAAACATAAAGTTGCAAGGCGTACCTTTTGTGTGTTTTCCACATTATTGAGATCAAAATATTTCTCCATCTGTAGTATCCATGTTACGGGATCCTTGCCATCAAACTTCCTCATATCAATATTTGGAATATGGTGGGTCTTCAATCCAACCTTAGATTTTATGAAATCAAAATTAACATTTATTTTTTCTCATCATGAGTTTCCTCTAATATCTTTTAGTGATTACGAATAATTTCTTGTATCAACTTTGGAAAGCCTTCCTTCAAACCTTCCGTGTCTACTTTTAGATCATTCTTCATGTCTTACATGTTGGCTTTCATTTTTTCTTCCATGTCTCCCATTCCATTATTTGAACCATCCATATTACCTTCCACGCCTTTCTTCATAACTTCCATTTCTTTTTGTGTTGTTTTTTGCGAGAGCGAAAGTTGTTGCACCTGCTCTTGTAATTTTGATATATAATGTTGCACTTCTTGCTCCTCATGAGTCATAATAGAGCCTTATGAGGGATTAATGTGCGTTGAATTCTTTTTAGGGGGAATTTTAGAAACCAATATTGATATCTAAGCTTCAATATGCCCTTGGAATCACTTAAAGCTTATTTTTCAAACAAGACTTATGCAATTTGAAAATAAATACACACATTTTTCTTGCTTTTGAGGAGCTCGATATTGAAACTGAATTGTATATATGATTTTGGATCTTTAATATCTGAAATCTGGTCTTGTAGTATCCATTTGAATCATCTTTTGAATGCCATAGGTCTGATCTGATTTGGATTCTTCAAGATAAATTTATGCCCAATCTCCCATAATGACCTAATTGTGGACTGGTTCAGTACAGAAAAATTGTATGGTGTGCCACGTGTAACTGTTTCCTCCTTCTTCTGTAAAATTGATAGACATGAAACCAAGTTTTATTTAAATTTAGCCACGTTTTACAGAATTCCAATCCAATGCTCAGAGAGAGAGTTATGATGATTTTCTCAAGGTCTCATCTTTTAGATGAAATTTGGGAGCCTGAAAAAACACAAACTTCCACAGATCATATATATGAAACTATTGCAAGCCAAGATCTAATTTTTTTACTCAAATTCCTCAGGATTTATTTGCAATTGAGTTTTTTTTTTTAGCATATGATCCTTTGTAGAAAACAAGTTATCGCGAAAATTCCATGGTTACCTATTTGAAGTAGCGAAACCCTCAAATCCAAAGCTCTGATACGAAATGCTATGAAATCAACTCCAAAAATAGAATAAAAGAGAGATCAACGCCTAAGAAATCAGCCACTTCGAGGGGGAAACCTCCTTTACATTACATGAATGAACAATTCTTAGATGATAAAAATGACAAAATCTCCATTCTATATATATGAGTCCATGGGATCACAATATAATCATAACCGACCTACCAATAATAATGTAAGGGAACAACAATAACAATAGTGGATTTTTATGGGGCACAATAATAACAATATGGGGGCTACAGGGGTATAGCAATAAATATAAGGGGGCTACACTAACAACAATAAGGGACTACACTAGTAATATAGGGACCTAACAAGATCTAGGATCTGATCAAGGTACATATAGGACTCAGGATGATTATGAATATTGAATATTTTTCACTTCCTTCCTCAAAATATCCTCACATATCTCAGGAGGTTTTGACCGACCCTTCCCCCTCTGACCTCTTGATTTCCCATCTCTTGGAAATGACTATCTCCACTCTGCACCAACCTCATTTTCCTGCTCCTATACAACACTGACGTGAACCACTTGTTCCATCTCTAGCTCCTATTATTTCTAGTCCGCTGACTTTACCTGGCTCATCCCATCTAACTTCTTCCCATGGTGTTCACTCATCTCCTAGGTAACCTCCCACATTACCCTCCCCTCACAATTCAGTTGACAGCGATATGGAATTCTCACATCTGGTCCATGGTTATATAATCATATATATCTAATTATTTCCACATTATTCTACAATGGAGACTTGAAAAAGAAAAAAGTGGCATCCCATTTAAATTTAATTGAACCTGGTTGGAGGACGAAAAATTAAATAAACTAGTGAATGAGACACAAAGGTCCATTGAATGTAAAAATGGGATGTCAGCTATGGAACATATCATTAATATTTTGGATGATCTTAAGAGTCGGGTTAGATATTGAGAACGGGAGAAGAAGGATCGACTTATTGTTGAAATCAATGATATTGTAGAAGAAATAAAGGACTTGAGTCATTGTATTCGAAGAAAAATCCCCTCTTGACATTCTCTAGTGTTATGCGGATTAATCCCTCTTGTTGACAAGAGCGATCTCCCTAGTATTCAACGAATAGCTAGAAACAAACATCCATTTGGAAACCTTTTTCTCTATATTAATTTCATTTTAGAATTATTATAAGAAATTAAAGAGGACATGCCCCTACCTTGAAATCCAATGTTCGATGCAGTATTTTATCCAGTTGCTCCAAAGAGGCTTCTTCAATAAGTAGAACCTACAATCACAAACAAGACAAAAGAATCAAAGCATGTGCAACATATAATAATCAAGAAATGTTAACCCAACTTAGTGATCAAGGAGTCTAAGTATTGATGTTATTCAATAGCTTAAGAACAAATCAATGAGAAAAAGAGTTCCATATGTATTATCTTGAATGAAAAGATTAATCTTACAACCTAATGCCTTGATGTCATACAGATTTATCCTGGGGTCCTGAACAACCATTCCTCCTTCAGTTTGGAAATTATTCCTCTTTAAATACCAACATGGAGTTATGGACATAAAGGTGTGACCATTCTCATGCCAACAACAACTAGTGTAGAAAGTATACACTCTTGGGAATTTCTTTAGCAACTCATTTACAATCTTAGCATCTACCATCTACTCGTGAGACTGAAACTTGAGCTCAATTTATAGGGAAATGGAGGTAATTTCAGTTTCATGAAGAGGGGGATGGATTCCTCTCATGAAGGGATTTGAGTTCCATGGACCAAGGGATAAGCTCCATGAGTGGAGGGATAAAGCTCGAACTGATCGCACCTCTAGAAGCTTCCATTTGGGAGAATATTTGACCAGCTAGGCTTCTAGAATTTACTTTTTCTTTTATTCAACTTTTTATATGGGTATGCAGGTTTTAGTAGCAAAACCTATGGGGGTTGCCACGATTTATAGACCAAGTATTCACTAAATCAGAGGAAAAGTACAGAAAGCAGAGGCAGAATTTAGTTAGTTTTAAAGAGCTATGCAATCTCCAAGACTTGGATTTAGAACATTAGGTTTTTCCTTCTAAGGGGGGAATGATATTCAGTGATAGACTTTATATTGACACAATGTCATGGTGACAAATAACATGTAAATGCATTTGCCCTAAAAGCGTTGTCTCAAGTTATGTCAAGAGTGAAATCGTTTATCATTCCGAAGATTGATTAGGACACCGATAAAAACCCGTAAAACATTCACGCAAGCACATATATATATCATTGATGAGGTAGGAATTCCCACACTCAGATCAAAACTAAATAATTTTTTTGGTACAAATATGATTTCAATAATACATCAAAAGTAGACATAGTATGGGTGCAACCATCTCTCATGAGTAGTCTACTGTATCATGAATAATTAAACTACTTGCAGTAGACTGGATGGTGGAAAATAAATCCAAGGTCTTGATTTATGCTTCTCAAACTAGTATGAATCTATCCATGTGATTGATTGTGTCAGAGTCGAACATGGTAGAAACCACTTGATTACCAGTCAATGATGTCAACTGTTAACAAGTGTGAGAGAAACCACCAATAATGACAATGGATCTCAAAGTACTTCAGTAAAATCTATGAAATGTGAATGAATGATTTGCAGTCGAACACTCATAGAATCATTCAATCGAAAGTTAATGATGCAACCTATCGTATAAGGTGATAAACCTATTATTAGGGCATGTAGATCCCAAGGTGCTGATAGGATTCTAGATCAAATTTCTATATGATGCACTGACATCGATAGAAAGTGATCCGTCGTAGGAAAGCCCACGAAACGTAACCATTAGATCAAGTTTTGAAGAAATGTTTGCAAGGACTGACTCGGGGATGGTCAACGTGAATGGAGACAAATGTTTGCAACGAATGGTTTATTTGAACTTTCTCTTGAACACATAACGACACTGTAGATGGCTTGGCAACATTTGACCTAAAGCTAATACCCAGAAACCATTTGAAGACTTTTAATGTGGTTTGATTAACCTTTAGACAAATGATTTCACAACCCAGGTACAAGTGTGACAAATTTTCACATTCAAGAGTGGAATGCTGCTTTCTAAATAAGGGTGAAAACTGGATTCTTTTTCTCTCATTTCCCCCCCACCATTACTGGCAAGTACCTCTTTATTTTTGACAAGCTTAAGGATGATAACATTTTCTTATTTGTATAATTTCATCCTTTGGATGAGTCCATCTTAGTATTAAAATCGAACCCTAAGAAGGAGTGGTTCGATCCTATTTGTAATCGACAGGTCCTTTACTCTTAAATTTTAACGAGTCCAGTATAGGAGAAAATTGGTGTTTTTCAGTTTTAGGGAGTTGGAATTAAAACATAAGTAAACTTTGTGGTTGTTGATTTTCATAAATTTAGTCTCTAAAGCCTGAAAAAGGATAAAATAATATAGGAGAGAACTCTATTGACCATGATTATTCAACATATACCTTTTTCATAATTAGTCCATTTCATTCCAGAAAAGGGGTAAACTTATAATGAAGAGACGACTATTCATTCACTTTAACGAGTTCTAATAGTCAAGTACTCGGTGATATTTTCATATTTAGAGTCTAAAAAGGGCTTAAAAGGGAACTCCAGGGTTTCGCTTTTTCGTAATTTTATAGAGCTCTAAAAATTGATAAAAGTATACTCAATGTCAAAATAATTCTTTTCACCAAAAAATCCTGTATCTTGCACAAAAACTCAAAAATATTACACATACCTATTTCCAAGAAGTAAAAATATTTAAAAATGACTTTTTTAAGTGAAAAATAAATAAAATATAATATTTTAATCATTTAAAAACTATAAAAAGGAGTTAAAACAAAATCATTTTCCCCTTTTGTGTTCAGAGCATTGTATTGAGAGCTTTTGGCTAAAACGTTTTGGAGAAAATATCGAGAGAACCAACTGTCCATTCCTTGAATCGTCAGAACTAGGTAATCCACATCATCTTAATCTTCATTTCTACGCCTCGTTGTTATTTATTCATAAGCTTTCTCATGACATTAGAGATTATTATCTTTCCCGACTTCCTTGTGATACCCCATAATTCAACTTCCTTTCCTTCTGAAAAACAATTTCAAGAAAAGTTCTTGAAAATTAAATGCTATTGTCCCCAACGATCGTAACCATTGTACTCCTAGTAAAACGCTAGCACCTCCCATTGGAATGGAAAGCATTGGACTATTCAATACATATATCCCCATGGTTAGCTTGATATTATGGGATTTTCCAGAGCAATTTATAGTTCCTCCATTTTCAACCATCACTTGACACTCTGGTGCTGGGTAGAGGAAGAAATTCAATTCCTTGGCTACCTTATAATGAATAAAATTACGGTACTACTCGAATCAATCAACACTATTAAATTTCTTTTCTTGATATGCCCTTCTATATTGAGATTTTGAGAAATGGTAATTGTTTCCAATGCATTACAAAATATGGTCGAACTCATTTCTTCTTTATCTAGGGTTGGTTCCTGGTGTATATCCTCTTCTTTTGAAATTTCTTGTTCATTTTCTTCTTCCTCTTAAAAATATATGTAGAATACTTTCTTCTCATCACATTTATGACCTTTAGTATATTTTCTATCACAACATAAGCAAAGCCCTTTTTCTCTTTTTTATTCCAATTATTGTGGTGTCAACCTTGTAGGTTGTGGAATTCTAAGAGTAGAAACACTTCCATCTTATAGATGTGAGTGGTAGGCTTCCTTGTTGCCATAATTTTACATTCAAATTTTCTTGCCAACCTGAATGACTTCTCCAATGAATCAGGCTCCCAAAGTTGAACCTCATGTTGGATGTTATCCTTTTAAGTCCCTATGAAGGCATCAATCATGTGTTCCTCTAAAATATCAACTACCCTTATATTCAATTTTTGGAAGTCCTCAATGTGCTCCACCGCTAAACCCTTTTGTTTGAGATTCATCAATTGGCTAAATAATGTGTTGCTCTTTGTATCCTTATAATGTGCTATCATTTCCTACATAAAAATTTACCAAGTGACAATTTTTTTATGGGAGAAAATACATTGATACCATACAAATGAATTTTGTTCTAAACATAAAGTTGCAAGGCGTACCTTTTGTGTGTTTTCCACATTATTGAGATCAAAATATTTCTCCATCTGTAGTATCCATGTTACGGGATCCTTGCCATCAAACTTCCTATATCAATATTTGGAATATGTGGTGGGTCTTCAATCCAACCTTAGATTTTATGAAATCAAAATTAACATTTATTTTTCATCATGAGTTTCCTCTCAATATCTTTTAGTGATTATTTAATAATTTCTTTCAGAGTCAACCTTGGAAAGCCTTCCCTCAATTGAGTAGTGTCTACTAGATCATTCTTCCTGTTCAGAGTGTTGTTTTAGCTTTTTCTTCCATGTCTCCCAATATTCCATTCTTCAAACCATCCATCTTAGCTTCCACGTTCTTCATAACGCTTCATTTTTGTATGTTTTTATGAGAGCTGTGTAATAATGGCAATGACACTTGTAATTTTGATATATAATGTTGCACTTCTTGCTCCTCATGAGTCATAATAGAGCCTTATGAGGGATTAATGTGCGTTGAATTCTTTTTAGGGGGAATTTTAGAAACCAATATTGATATCTAAGCTTCAATATGCCCTTGGAATCACTTAAAGCTTATTTTTCAAACAAGACTTATGCAATTTGAAAATAAATACACACATTTTTCTTGCTTTTGAGGAGCTCGATATTGAAACTGAATTGTATCTATGATTTCGGATCATTAATATCTGAAATCTGGTCTTGTAGTATCCATTTGAATCATCTTTTGAATGCCATAGGTCTGATCTGATTTGGATTCTTCAAGATAAATTTATGCCCAATCTCCCACAATGACCTAATTGTGGACTGGTTCAGTACAGAAAAACTGTATGGTGTGCCACGTGTAACTGTTTCCTCCTTCTTCTGTAAAATTGATAGACATGAAACCAAGTTTTATTTAAATTTAGCCACGTTTTACAGAATTCCAATCCAATGCTCAGAGAGAGAGTTATGATGATTTTCTAAAGGTCTCATATTTTAGATGAAATTTGGGAGCCTGAAAAAACCCTAACTTCCACAGATCATATATGGGTGAAAATGTGAAGCTGGGTTACACTTTTTGCCCTTTTTTGAGAAAAATTTTTCATTTTTTTCGGTTCTTCAACTTTCTGCAAACTATAACAATTTTTCTGTGTAGAATTTCATTTTGCGGTAAAAATAAAAGTTGTGAGAAATTTTGTTAGCTTTCTATTACTTATTTTTTGAAATTTTTTATGCAGATTTGATATGTCAACTTAGCGTTTCTTTGAGTGTGTGTTTCTTAACAATCAAAGAATTCATAAGAAGTCATGTTATGTGGCAACGTTGTATTCATTGAAAATTTGTGTTTTTGAAAAAACCAAATGTGTTACAACAATCTAGACAGAGTCTACTTTGGTTTCGTCATATTTACAAAGCAGATGGATGCATATCATAATTACTATAATTTTCTGAACTGGTCCAATACGAAAAACTGTGTATTTTTTATATGTTTCGCGTGGCAACAAATTTCTTAACATACAAGTTATAAACTAAAAATCTAAAAGCTACCCATTACAGTCAACGGACCAATGTAATGCCCCATAATTTTTCAATTTTTTTTTACAATGTATTTGGGAGATACAAAATTTTGATTTCACTAAATCACGGTGACCCTCAAAAATTGTTTGCACTCATTTTATTAGAAAAATAATTAAAATTAATAAACGTTTACGAAATTCCATAAAATTTATATTTCCTGAAAGTAGATTCAATTCTGAAAATGCTTGTCTTGGTTCCGACAGTTAATTAACAAGTTTTCATGGAGTTTAATCAGTCCAAAGTTGCAGAACCGTTTTCAGAGCTTCACTCTGCGTAATCGGTGACGCGTTAGTTCGGCCGAACTATTAGCGACAGTTCGGCCGAACTATGTTTTCCGCTTACAGGCCGCTCAAACTAACGGCTTAATAGTTCGGCCGAAATTTTTATCAAAAGTTCGGCCGAACTATTGTGCAATTCTCCGTCGGCCGGAAATTTTTGTGGAGCCCCCTACAAAACCCACATTTCGCGTCAATATAAATTGCCGCGAAATGAGTCACAATTTTCGCACATTTCACACTTCATCTCATTCTACAACTTGGTTTGAATTCAAAAACTTTTCTTCAAAGTCTGGGTTTGAAAATTTTTTTTGGAAGACATTTTTTGGAGGCGACGTGATTTTTCTTGGAGGTTCAAAGTTTGAGTTTAAAGAACAAGACATTTTTTTGGAGGCAACTTGATTTTTCTTGGAGGTATGTAAGTGTTTTGTGTTGAAATAAATCTTTTGAGCTTCTTTGTACAGAAATTTTTCTTCACATTTTAGAGGCTGTGTGATTTTTCTTAGAGGTATGTACGTGATTACGTATTTTTTAGAAAAGCTTTTTTTAAATTAAATCTTTTGTGATATTGTTTGTAATTGAGTTATTGTCTAATTTTTTAAAGGAAATTTTTTGAACCTCATACTCTATTATCATGGGAAATCGAAGAACTTGTGTGAGAAAATATGATAGAAAAAGAAAGCCTGAAGAACATAGAGAAGAGACGAGACAATATCGCAAAAGAAAGTTAGAAGCTCTCTCAAATATTGAAGAGGAAAATCAACCTCAAGCGGAAATTGAAGCAGGTATGTAAATGTAAATATTATATGATCTATTGATATACATTTAAAATTTTCCTAATATAAAATATGAAGCTTAATTTTTATTTGATGAACTAGTTTGAAAAATATTTTGTTTGATGTAAACAGACACAGATATTCCTCAAAATATTGAAGAAGAAAATCAACCTCAAGAAGAAATTGAAGCAAGTATATAAATGTAACTATTATGATCTATTGATATATTTTTAAAGTTTTCCCAATGTAGAATGTGAAGCTTAATTTTTATTTGATAAACTAGTTTGAAAAATATTTTGTTTAATGTAAACAGACATAGATACTCCTCAAAATATTGAAGAAGAAAATCAACCTCAAGCAGAAATTGAATCGGGTATGTAAATGTAAATATTATGATCTATTGATATATTTAAAATTTTCCTAATATTTATTGACATTTTTATTAATTTAGTTATTTATTGAATATGTACTATTTTTTCGAATATGTACAGATGAAATCACTATCGATAATGAGATATTAGAAAATGTCGACACTCACACACATGGAGATAAAAAACCTGACTATATTATACGATATCGTGTCGATAAAATTTTGGAAACGTTTTTCAAACCTGAGCAAGTGACAGTTCAAGCTCAAATATTGAAAGGTCTCCTATCATAAAGGAAATTAAAAGAAGCGACGACACTATTGGGTATTCGAAAATCAACCAAAGATAAAAAAATGAAAGAAGAGGTGATAAAAAATATGAGTAGTGCTATAGAATCAATTAAGAGATCTAGAGATAAAGAGGTTTCAAATATACGTAGAGGAATACAAATGGCAATGGTTTCACCAAGTACTCAAGAGAATCGTTTGAATCTAACATCTATGGCACGAGCACCGGGAACCTCGCGAAAAACTCTGCACAAACATCGAAAATTTCGACTGCAAATAGACGTAAATGATGAACTCGCTTGTTGGAGAGCTATTTGTAGGCAACCATACAAAGATAGACTTGGAGAAGATGTTAAAAAAATAATATATGAATATTGGAAGAACAATTCGCGTGTTTCACCGACTGTAAGACATGTGATGCGAAGAAGAATAGCACGAAATCAATACGAAGAACATGAAAAACATCTCTTGGAAACCACTCAAATAGAGTTATTCAACAAGTTCAAAGAAGAGAATCGTCAAATTCATGTTTCACTTAGTGCTTTTGTTCAACAAAAACCATGGTATGTAAAACCTATCACCGTATGCGACACTTGTTGTTGCCGTTATCATGTGGAATTTGAGTTATATTATGACACATTCCTTGATTTCGGTAGAACATTATGGAAGGATTCACCTCCTTCCACTATCCGTGAATTCATATCTCAAATTCTATGTGAAAGAGAAAGCGATGAACTATTTTACAAAAAGAAATGTGTTGGTGGTAAAAAATGCGATGATTGTGGAAATTTGACTAAATTTCAAAACAAATATCGTATTGATATAAATGATCAATCATTGTCCAACATGAAAGTGAAATGGAAGAGATATGAATATACCAATACATCGATTCAAGGTGCAGATAGTGTTAAAAGAATCGAATTACGAGAAGACGAAATTTTTCTAATAGACTTTTTGAGAAAGTTTGAAGCAGAAATTTACAAATACACCATGCATTCCCATAGAGCTCGATGGCAAGACTTGCAATTCAAAAAATCTCGTGAATTTTTCCCACCAGGAACCATTTTGTCAGTGATTGATTTTGCAGAAAACTACACATTTGTTCCACAAAAATAAATTCAGAGTGAATACTATCACTCTGACCAAGTCTCCATGCTCGTCCATATTCTATATAGACATGCTGAACAAAATGTCGATCATATAGAAAGCACGAGTGAAAATCGACATATCATTAAAGAATATCATTTTTATATCAGTGACGATTGTATGCATGATACATGTTTTGTACAACATTGTTTTGGAAAAATTTATGATTCATTGAAAAATCGTGGAATAACATTCAATGAACATTGGATATGGTTAGACGGATGCGCAGGTCAATTCAAATCTGCACGATCATTTTTTTGGTTGTGTCGTCTTCATAAGAAAACCTCCATTAAACATTGTTGGAATTTCTTTGAGACTGGCCATGGAAAAGGAGAACATGACGGTGCAGGAGCATGCATAAAACGAGTACTTCGAAGATATCAAATGAACCACTTTGCACACTGACTTGCGAACGCTGAAGAAGTTGTTCAATGGTGCAAAAATGCTCTAAGCCATGAGATTAACCCATCACAAGAAGTGCAAAGGTACATTCAATTTAATTTATATTGGTAATCTAATTTTAAACATTGTACATTTATCATGCAATGATTATTTTTAATTGTATTTTGATATCATATTTACAAATTCTTTTTCTAATTTTCCATATAAAGGTTTTTCTGGCATATTGGAATCGGAGACTTAAATAGATCAATTGGAAATGAAGTTGGAACAATAAAAGGGACTCGAAAATTGCATTCAATTCAAACAAAATTGTCCACAAATGTGTTTGCATTGGATAAAAGAAAATATTATTGTTTTTGTGATGTTTGCATAGACAACACAAAATTCAATGACGTCTGTGAAAACAAAATGTATGTGAATGATTGGAAACATACAGAGCTAAATACAAAGGGAAAAATGTCTGTTGCAATGATTGAAGAAATGGAATCAGATGAAACTACAATATCATCCGATGGTGATCGAGTTTTTGATCTTGTTAGAGAAGGTAACATTTGAATTACTTTTTAATGATTTAAAGATTTACAAATTTAAATTTAAATATGCATAATTAAATGTTAAATTTATTTTATTGTGCAGGAGATGTTTTTGCCGTAATTGCACCTATTGACAACGATGAAAATGTGAAGTATTATTTGATGCGTTGCACTGAACAAAAAATGAAATTATTACAAGACTATAATGATCACGGATTTCAGTATGACAAAGGATCTATTATACTGAAAGGTTATTTTTTCAAACAAACTCGTCAAAGTGGAGACTTTGTTTACTTCGAAGACTATGAACCTGATTCCATAAGTTGTCAATATAGTCACTTGGTGTGTGCAGCACGCATAAAGTTGATAGAAGTTCAATCAAAGAAAAATCAAAAATTAAG